>JANIJG010023575.1:0-10799 GCA_024611175.1 Megaceryle torquata
CCAAAACCAACCCAACCACCCAAAACCCCCCCCCCCCCCCCCCCCAAACCAAACCCCCCCAAAACAAACAAACAAAAAACCCACCCAAAAAACCAACAACCCACTGTTATTAAATCTGGACCCAGCAACCTAAATGGATGCAGATGGACCATAATCTGTAATAAAGATCATCAGCTGTACTCTGAAGTGCCTGTACATGAACCAAGGTTGTAGAGCTGTATCTGAATTATAAGTTTCCATCATATTTCTTTTATTGCTTTCTACTGATGTTGCCTGTTCCAGGTGATTTTGGGGAAGATGATTTTTTATTTTTATTTAATCTTTTAACTATGGCTGTAGAAGTTACTCAGACTACTAGTACATATATAGATTTCCCATTTGAAAGTGTAATGGAATTTATTATTTTTTTCAACTACATTAAGTCCATGCATTTTTTAATTTTAATTTTTATTAAAATGAGGAACCATTAGTAATTTTGGAGGGGGCTTTATGGCATTCAAATGAATTTTTTTCCTTAGTGTGTTAATTTTTATGGCCTCACTGCAATAATTTCTTTCTAGGTGGCTATAACTGACATTTCTTTTATTTTTCAGGATAATAAATAAAAAGACAACATGAAGTTTGCTTTTTCTGCCTTCCACAAACAACAACAAATAATCTAATTTGGTTTACAATTTACATATGTAAGAAAACACAAAATTTCTTTGAGAGACTTCTAGTCTCTTTAAAGTGCATTTATTTAGTGAGTCTTATGGTCATTTCTAGTATTATACTTCCAAAAAGTCTTCTACATTTCAGATGACTCTGGGAATTTACATGAGGAATTGAATAGACTGAGGTCTTTAATTTCTAAATACATTCTATTTTGTCAACATACTTTAGTTAAGATTGTTAAAAGCTATGTGAAAATCTGTTCTACTTGGACATATAGCACAGTGCCAGAACAGTGTCTTTGTCTTCTTAAAGGCCTAATCCATGCAGAAAAGAAGAGAGTGTGACCGTTTTATCATTTAGATTGTGAAGACATCAACAGTGATTTGTTCATCAAAGTAGTTTTGGTACTTCTATGTTACTTTGCCCTGTATTATCACAATGAATTATTTAATCCATTTAGCCTCTTAATTATCTCATATTCCATGATCTCCCACAGAAGACTATTTTGCTCAACATTTTCAAAATATGGTTATCATCACAGATGAGCTTAACCTGGATCCAAGGATTACAGTTCCTTTCATTCTTGTGCAAATTCAGAACTCTAGATCCAAGTTTCTTTATCTGTGACAAAATTTTAATTCAATTCCAGTCTATGATTCATACTGTCATTAATGATTGTTTTATTTTGCTGAAGCATGTCTACTCTCTTTGTATCCAGGAATAATTAAATAGTAGAGAGACAAGATGTCTGTGAATCTTGTGAAAAAAAATTGTTTAAATTGTAAATGAAATTGAACTAGCACATTTCTTTCAATTTTAATACAAAATATTATTAGCCTTTGTTCCCAAATTGATTGCTAAAGTTTTATAGACAAGATAATGAATAATAATGGGTATTTCTAATCTATTTCAGTCTATACAGTAATTTTCGTGACTATTAAAAATCTTTAGACCTAATTTATTACAAAATATGGAAAGTTAGGTAGAAGGCAATAGAGTAGATGAAAAAGAGCAGACTGGCAAAACTGGTGACATTAAAATAGTTCTATCACATAAGTGCCATTTACGCAGAACAGTTGTGATGTACTACTGATGTCATATTCCAACTGGATCATTGATTTACCTTGAACATCTGTAATAAACATACAAATGATAATTTGTAAGATGTGTTTGGCATTGTCTACCGAATAATTCCCTCTTACATTTGAAACCTGCAGATCCATGTATGTATTGTCAGGCTATCATCTTGTCTTCAAATCACTATAGTGACTGTTGTTATTATATAACATTAATCACATTTACACGTATATGGAGGAACAGAGTTCTTAAGGTGATGTGATTACAGTAAGTTGAAAAAAAAAGCTTGTTATTTATTTATTTATTTTTTTAGCAAAGCCCAGCCAAAGACTTGTGCAAATGTCATCAAAATATTTGTCACTAGTATGCACAATTTCTCTTAATGCACATTCTGATTCTAATCCATTATATCTTTAGAAATTGCCTGCTATGATTATTCATGCCTAGACACAATATTTTGCATACTTAATAAATAAGTATACTTAATACTTAAGGTATCTTATTTTCTGTGGTTATACATAAGATGTACTTTTCAGCTATTTGCAATTATGATACTGTTTTCTGCTGTATGACAGTCCATGTTTTGTTGCTGGTGTCACCAGTACTTAAGTCCTCAAACCAAAGATATGATTTTTTTTCTTTCTCTTGAGTTTTCCAAGGAAATAAAAGTACGTATTTCTTTTAAGAATCCTCCTGTTGCTAAATGTATTTCTCCTAAACTTTTTAGTTTCATAGAGTATTTCTACAACATTATAATATCATATCATGTCATATTTTTATCATGTTTCTAAAAATATTTCATTTAAAAGTAATTGAAAAAGAAATCTTTTCATAAAGTCAGAAGTCCAACAGTGATGACAAACTGAAAATCAGTCAAGACCTTAAAAATAACATTTTGGCAGCTTTTTTTTTTGAGGGTGGGTATAGCTAGCACATCACAGAAGCTGTTCTTCACCTTCTGTTTGCACTCAGGAGGCTACACCTACAAAACCATCCAGTTCTCAGCCAAGCTAATGTCCAGTGGTATATCACCAAGATGACTAGCACATAGCAGGAACATATATGAGCGTAAATAGATCAAGAGAGTTATCTTGTTTAGCTTTGAGAAAAGGTGATTAAGTGCAGAAATCTAATTGCTATCTTCCACTATGTATGTCCACCAGAAGCACAAGAAGTGAACTCACAAATTGCAGAAAGGTAAATACTTTGGATGTTAAAAATAGAATTATTTTTTAAAAAACACAAGTTGCTTAGAAAGTTCACAGGATCTCAATCTGTGGCAGTTTTCAGAACTAGATTAAGCAAGACCCTGAGCAATTCTGTCTGGCTTTAAAATTAGCCCCACTTTGAGTCTTTACTGGATTAGATAAATTCCTCAGGTCCCTTCCAGCCTCAGTACTCAATGTAATCTGATTCAGATGATATCATATTGTCTCATGAAAATTCCAGATCCAATGTAATAGAAAAAGAGAAGACTGGACATATTCTTCCATTTCACTGAGTTCAGTGTCTGCTCATAAATATCAGGATCCACATTTAAACTATTCAATTCCTTGTCCTTGATATGCTTGTTAAGAAAAAAAAAAAAAAAATCTTGTTTGTCTTACAATTTGAAGTTAAATTTTTTTTCATCAGTAAAATTGGTCCACTCCTTCTTAAGACAATAATGTAATTTCATCTTTATCTGCTAGATGAACAGCAATCTGATATGTAAGATGTAAGCACATTCCTCTTCAGCTAAAGTTATTTTGTGTGAGAGAATGACATAAAGATGCCCAAACTAACTCTGAGTGATCTGGAACATTTGTACAACTTTATAGGGAAAGATAGAGCCATTATGTCTGCACTGGCATCATCTAACAATCAATATAGTCAGTCTTGTTTGTCTTCCATTAATTAAAAAAGGTGCAGATGAATCCCATACTCTGTGATTTACATAACCACATCTCTTTCCTCCTGTCATTTCCACTGAAAGTGCACACTGTTATACACAAAATGTTTTCATTATTGGTCTCTATGACTTCTACTTGATGGCTTATTCTCTTCTTCCTGAATTAATTCAATTTTTTTTTTTTTTTTAAGTTCTCCCTTCAGTTTGTGTGACAAATTTGTTAACAAAAAGTATTAAATACAGTTGAAGAGGAGTCTGTGGTACTCCACTCATGAAACACTCCATCTTTGTTCATCTTTCAGAACAACTAATGTCCTCTGTCTTGCAGTGAAACCATTTTAGTCAGTTTATTATCTGCCTTATCCATCTCAGCCTTCTTAAATGATATCATAATCTCCTCCACTTTGATTTAAGAATTCCATCTGAGACCTCATGTGAAATTAAGATTGGGTAAATTTGAGCTATTGCATGTGCTTTGGTTCACAAAATTAATCATTATTTTTCTTTCCAATAATTTTTTTTTTTTTAAATCAAGTTCTATTTTTTCCCCAACTTTCAAGTATATAAATTGAAAGATCAGTGCAAGGCATTGTCATAGAAATTCAGTGAGACACTCTCAAAACAAAAGTTGTACTCTTTTAAGGATGTTTGTAGTAAAAGTGCTTTAAAAGTTTAACACTGCTGTGTAAAAACAACAGTATTTGGGGAAAATAATAATAATTTAAAAAAGGTTAATGGGAATAGGAATTCTAATCTATTATGTGAAATGTTTCACAACATTTTTCCAATCTCCCGTCATGGAAAAAGTCTGTCCTGAAACAGGATAAAAACTATTGCTCTGGTTTGGCTGGAAGGAACATAAAGATCATCTATTTCTGATAAACTTAAAGGCAGGGGACAGTGACAGCTTCCACTAGATCAGGTTGCTCAAAGCCCTCTCCAAGCCAGCCTTAACCTATTCCAGAGATGGGGCATCCACAACTTCTCTTGGCAACATGTGCCAGTTTCACCATCCTCACAAAGAATTTCTTCCTAATATCTAATCTAAATCTACGCTCTTTCAATTTGAAACCATTACCCCTCATCCTGTTGACATATAATAAAATTCTATGAAGTGAAAAGATAAAATTAAATGCTTTTTCCTGGGACTAGAAAATGGACAACAAGTTCACTGCAAACAGCATCTACCTGATCTTCATAAGCTTCATGTAATACCTGTGTTCTGACATCTTCTGGTATCTGGTTACACCGTTCCAGAGCTTAAATTCCCTGGAGAGTTAAGTAGATCATCCTCTGTCTTAATGACAGAACTTACTGGTATCTAAGGCTATTCTGCCTTGTAGTATGACAGCCATAATTGAAAGACAGGTGATTAAGTTTTTAGAACATCACAATTAGATATTGTTCTTGGCACATACCAGAAACCAAGGCCCACAAATCAAAAGGACCTGTAAAAACATTTAAAAAAAAAAGTTTCTTTACCATTCATGCATTTCAAAACTTTCAACACATTATTTTACTATTGTTCTACATGTATGATACACATTTCCAAACAAAAATTCAACAACATGTAACTTTTATGCTCTTTGTGCTCCTACCAAAAGCTGTTTCAAATAGTTCAGCATATTTTGAACACATAATAAAGAAAAACAGCTGGGCATACATACTGAAAGGTCTTGAAAAGATGCAAAAAAAGTAATTTATTTTTCAATGTTTGACAGTGAAATGTATAGCTTGCTTGTTTTGCTAGCAATCCAAAGGACTCAGAGAGGAAAAATGAAAGAAATATGCCTTACTCTTGTCCCACTTGGTATTTGCTGCTTGATCAGAATATTATTTCTATTTTGAAAGCTTATAAAAATATATCCAGTAAATCACTACCTTGCATTTTAGGGGCAGTACAATAGTTACAATACCAAAGAAGAGTCCAAGTCTCCTGTTTTGCAAAACTGAATGCTACTTGGTTCACTGCTGAAACTTTATGCAGAGCTTCTGAATTTTGTGGGTCTTTATCTGGGTACAGGAGTCCATCTAATGCTCAGGCATCTTAGTTATAGATACATCAGTTAAATAAGCACAAAATATAAGAATTTAATCATACAGACTAATTTGACACTTCAGAAGTTCTGGAGCACCTTCTCCAAAAAATAGCATAGGGCAGCTAGGTCCTAACATTTAACAATCAGGTAACTACTGTTATGGCAGATTAGTCCATATAGGGAGCATAGCATCTAAAAATACATTCCAACATTTTTCATCACTGTTCTTGCTCATATATTGCAAAATTATTGCAGTATTTTGAACTCTCTGCTATAAACAGATAAAAGACGATGGGCCAAAGAACCAGTCATTTACAGTAACTCATAAGGTACTGGAAAAACAACCTTGAGGAGCAGAGGAACATATTCAGAAAATTATCAAAATTATTATATCAGTAATTGTTGTCTCTCATTATTGAAAATCTACTTCAGGAAGGGTACTTGATATATTCAGCTTTCTGGAACCAGAAGTACTATTTTGCAAGTAATGAGTTATTCCCTTTAGCCAAGCAATGACAAAACTTCATCTCAGATCAAGCCAACAAAGTTGCACATACTTTCAGACAATATGGAAAGATAAAATCACTAGTTTAAGTCAAACAGAATTATGTGTTCTGGGGTTTGTTCATGTATCCATGTGAAAGTAACAGGAAATGAAAACGTAGCTCAGTAGAAACAAGACAGTGCTGATATTTATTTTTATCCAAAAGATTTGAAGTAAATATTTCTATCTTGGGAGCTATTTCATTTCCTGGGAGATGTGAATTCACATTCTTGCATTGCAAAGAATAGTGGCCTAAAGCCTGTGATTAAGGATACACTTAAATGCAACACTACCTATCAATCCGTTTGATACTGTAGTATCTTATATAAATTATTTATCAAACTGTGAGGTAGTGGATGGAATTTGGTGTCCCACATCACTATCAGAGGCATCAAGTTTTCTCATTTTTATCTCTTCAAGAGGGAATCCATGCAGAATAAAAAGAAAAACACTGAGGAAGGCAGACCTCCTCTTCATGGGTGTTTAGATATTTTCCTAGGTGTAGATTAAAAATGTAGACTAGTATGATTTCAAAAGGAAAGGATTTTGAATTAGGATTTCAAAACTCTGAGTGTGTGTGCTATAAACAGGGGCAGTTTTAAAAGCAAAGTATCTCAATGTGACTTCAAAAAAAGCTACATCCTAAAGAGTTTTCAGATTAAATTATTGGACCAGTTTGCATTGACAAGCAACCTCAGAGCAACTGCCATCACATTTTTGGGTAGTATCTGACTCACCTAAGAAGTATCTAATAATAAAAGTACAAGTTCTTTCTCTAATTACACTGCTGTGTTTTGGGTTATTTTTATATAATGCTTCTATTTTCAACACACAAAGACTTGATTTTTTTTGATTGCTTGTTTGTTTTGTTGTTTTGTTTTGTTTAGTTTTCTGGATTAATTTTACCTCTGGTGGGTGAAAAGGTAGATGAAGATCTTCACCCTCTAAATTATTCTTATTACAGTAACTGGTATGCTTACTGACCCTGGTTACCATAGTATTCTAGCTACATCAGTGGTTTCCAGGTTTTTATTTGTCTCTGACCTATTTTCCCCATTTTGTTGTATAACCCTTCATTCTTTCTACCATTGTCCCATCCTCCCTTCAAGGTTCCCACCTCAAAGAGCTGCTCACTCTTCCCCCACTCAAGACAACAATGCTGTGGTATAGCCTGAGCTGGTAAGCAGAGGCACAGCCCCTCTCTGTGCATTCCATGCAGCCGCTCTAAACGTTTCACGAACTGAAAAACCTCAGCAGCAGACATGAATTGTAAGGGTAGAGATTTGCAGTTGTGGGACACAGGGACATGCTCCTGATGCTTTTTGAATAATTAACAATAAAGTAAGCACTAAGAATAGCACTTTCTGTTCTTCTATTTGAACTGTGTTGCTCTTGCTGTGAGGATTTCTCAAGTACATGCAACTTGGAAAGAATCGCTCAAGCCCTTCCTATAACACAGTCAAGAGTTCAGGTTTAGTGCTACATTCTTCAGCCTTGAAAGAATATTTTTTCCTTTTCTGTGATAGAAATACACATTTATGTTTATATTTTAACAGCTCGGTTTTTTTCAGTATGGAAGAAAATAATACAACATGCTTGTTATCACTTTTTATGCTCCTCTAGACTTGGTGGGAGGAAGAGAATATAAAACTGTATTTCAAAGTGGTATATGATTTGAAATGTGCAAATACTGTAAACAGAGAGAAAATATATGGCTTTCTTATCTGATGATATAAAAACATATTCTTGGAGATCAGCAGTCTTTACACTTTACATTTTTAACCTTTCATAAACATCCAGAGAAGACTTTAGATGCAGATCAATATGGATTTCAAGCATATCTTGCTTGCTCTAGCTAGGCTGCTTTTCCTTTTAAGAATTCTTTGGAGTTTGAAGTATTGTGATAAGAATTATCAAACTGAAAAAAAAAATACCAACCCTGTTTTGTTAAAAGCCTTTCCTCAAGTAAAAGAATTCTTATTTGTAAAGGTGACCTTTAAGTGACAACACTTCAAAGTGTTCAGCAGTAATGGAAACTTTATTTCTACAATGAATTATGAAATATGAATTGTGGTAAATTCATGAACTTTATCAGCTAAATAAATCCAACACACATGAAAATTTAAGAGATATAGAAGGTTGTTTGGGCATAGGAGGAGGAAGGCAATGCAGCTTAGAAGTCCATCTTCTTACCTAGCACCCAAGCCTGCACCATTGAATCTGCTATGCAAGAACACACTCTTGTGGACACCTAAAGAAACACTGTAACAAACAGTTTGAATCAGGGTGGAGTCCTTCTACATATAGAGATATTCATGGGTAATTATAAGGGATGTCCTTCTCAAGATTAAAAATATTTACATATTTCTATGTTTAAAAAAAAATGCAAGAGCCATCAGCATGTTCCCCTTATTAACTAATATACCCTGTTTTATTTTAGCCAATTAGATGGGCCAAAAATGTCTAATCATTATATAATAGTGTTGTTAGAATTTCCCAAAGTACTCTTACATATTTCACCTTTCCATAGATTCCTTGGAAGCAACTTCTCATTATGGCTAAGCCTTCATGTCACTCGTTTCACAGGTCAAGCAGTGTAACATCACACTAACATGAGCTTCACTGCTGCTTATGAAAACCATTTCCAGAAAAAAACCAAAAACCTTCAACTCCTGTGGAAACTTCAATTCTCTAATGCCTATTGAGCCAGGAGATTTTCGCAGCAACTAGACAACTTCCTGAAACAAACCAGCATATATTAGCCAACTGGAAGAGCATTCAAGATCCATAGATAGAGAGATAAAAAATCCCCTCTTCAAAGTCTGTATAGGCAGACAGTTCTTAACAAAGCCTCCAGAAGCCCATAATCTTCCCTTTAGTTATTGTCATCATGCCATTTTTGCAACCTTCCTAATGACCACATTTCTAATAGATAATGGATTTCTTAATGTCACAGTAAGACATCTTTACTCCTATGCAAATATTCCTTTAAACCAAAAAATAAGCAAACCTATTCTGGTTTGTGGCACCACAGACAAAAAAAAAAAAAAAAAGTCCTTTCAATCCAGGTAAACAAAGAAAAGCTGGATTAGTAAACCAAGTCAAACATGTTTTAATAAAAGTACAGAACATCTAATGTCACATTTTATGCAGTATCTAAAAGGAAATGTTCTCTTCTCAATGAAATAAAGTGTTTCAATCTCATTAAAATGAAGAGAAATATTTCAAAATTCCCAAAACACTGTGATTCTTAAGGATTCTTAAAGAACTGCTTTAAAAGTTTCATTATGTTACAACTGACACTATAACTTCTTGTCCTTGCTTAAAACAAACCAAGTTTTAAAGTATATAAATTTTTCACAGAATGGATATTCAGTTGGTCAGCCCAAATTTTTGTCATTCTAATTATTATCACCAGATCAAAAGTAACTAAGACAATATTTTTTTATTGCTCCTAGAACATAAAGTCTTATCTTTAATAGAAGCTTTCTAAATAATATATAATCAATCAAACTATGTAACTAGTACCAAGTTTATTTCATTTGTTTTATTTAAACAAAATTATTCACTATTTCTCTTTTTCCCTTTCGTGTCTGATATTGTTGTATGGTGTAGTACAAATAACAACAAATACAGTGCTTCCCACCTGTAACTTGCATAGAACGTTCTGTAAAAGAGACAGTGAAAAGCAAAATTAAAAATTTGGTACATATGCAATAGAGTATTGACAAGTTTAAATAACAGTAAAATGGATTTCTGACAAAGTATTCACTAATATGAATTTCTACAGTAATTTCTATGTCTATAGGTTTTTTCTCAGTTTTGTAGGCTACTGTTACAAGTTTCTTACAACTACCTCCATGAACTTTAACATGAATCATACTTCAGAGTCACATAATGGAATTTGTAATGAAAATTTTTCTCAGATAGTAAAGGAGTTTTACTGTAGCCAAAACATTTTTGAGTAATACACCAATTTATAGGAATTTTTTTCATCAATAAGGTTTCATATCTTAAGGACAAAGTTCTGGGTTCAGATCAGAGACATTGTGCTGTTGCGGAATAGCCAATGGGAATTACAAATATATTCTGAACCACATCAAAATTGAGTTTCCTGCTCCAGTGACTATATAACTGTAAAAAGTACAGTGATGTTGTGTATAACTCTGTAACCCAGTAGTACAGAGATCTACAGAAATGCAGACACAGATACATGTAGACTACAGGCATGACATAACAAGAAATGGGGCACAGCCTTTGCGCCTCCCTGCTATAAACAATTCATCCATGATCAGTTTAAAAAAGATAGAAAAAAACCCCAGACCTGAGGCTGGGAAAACCTGTTTGTAGAAGAAACAAGGAGGACAAAATGTAGAATCTAACATGTAAAAATTTTAATAGAATATGGAGTCACAGACAACTGGAGAAAGAGAAAGACATAAAAATGTGTTAGAAAACATATAGAAATAACCCCAAAAGAATAGAAGGTGTGAGAAAGAAAAAGAGAAAAAGAAAAATAAAAAGAAAGGAAAGGAAAGGAAAGGAAAGGAAAGGAAAGGAAAGGAAAGGAAAGGAAAGGAAAGGAAAGGAAAGG
>JANIJG010023576.1:0-99542 GCA_024611175.1 Megaceryle torquata
GAAGGTGTACTTAAAGAAATAAAGGGCTGAGTTATGGAGGGGGGGAAACCTTTGGTTTCTTTGTAGCACTGGAACTGACATTTTTCAGGTTGTTTGGGCCTTGTCATAAAATGTTTTGTTCGGCCTTTGTTTTCTATTGAGTCCCATGTGCTTGGTTAGCTTCTTTTTAAATTAAAAAAAAAAAAAAAAACCAAAAAAAACAACAAAAAACCCCCCCAAAAAACTCCATACATGGACTGAAAGCTTTATCTGTTTATCTCCTCATTAAAAAGACTGTCTATGAAATGTGCTGACAGGGCTTTTGCTCTCTTGCTTTCTATTCTCATTGCATTTTCCACTGAAAGCTTCCCCTCTGCTATTTCTGTTCCATAGTAAATGGGGCTTTCTGGTGGTAGAAACTTTGGATGCTGTTCCTGGCTCCTCATGGGCTGTGTCCATTGCCGTGGGTGGGAAGTGTTGAACGTGCTGTTCAGACAGCAAGGACACCAGTTTGGGCATACAGGTTTAATTCCCTGAAAGGCAGTTTTCGTAGCCTGGAGGTCCAGTATCAAACATGGTGGGAAGCACATCACAGATTGTTTTCCAAGTTAGCTATTTAAGCAAGAGGCCACATCTTGAGAATTGTGCAGAGAAAGCTACCTGTGCTGCTGAGAGAGCTTCAGTAGAAGCTCCTTGGGAAACTCGGTTTCAGGACTTCTGGAGCCACTTTGACAGAATCATTAAGCAATTGTTGGGCAATTTTCTTGCGGGGGGGAAGTAAGTACATCAAGCACTATACAATTTGAGCCACTTAGAGTTTGCTGGTGGCTGACTCTCTGTGCAGCCATATCCTTAATGTTGGCATTATAATGAAATGAGGGAAAGTGAGTTTTGGCTGCAGAAGAAATCGTGAAGAGTAACTTTTTGTATAAGCTGTGTTTTTACTGATGTAATTGAAATTCTACGAATACAAGCAATAAAAATGGCAACTACTATCCCAACAATGATAATGTTCTTGAGACACTGGACCAGTGTTCTCCAGCCCTTTCTGGTCTTCATTACAGACAGGGATCATCCATTGCTGTTTGCTCTGCTTTAGCTTTAACTTCCATTGCACCTGAGCAGTGTGGGAAAGCTTGGTGGTTTGTAGACTGCCATGCTGTGCCATCAAAAAAAGATTGACATTTTTATACGTGCCTCTATAATCAAAGTATGAGTGTCTATTTTTCTTTCCATTTGTGCGTAAGGGAGTTACTAGATTAAACCAAATAAAATAGTGTGTTTCACTTGCATGAAATGATGTGCATCATTCTTCACTGTAACAAAAAAAACCTTAAAAAAAAAAAAAAAGAGAAAAAGAAAAGCTTCTCACTGCAATAAACAGAAATGCAAAATCAGTGCAGGAGATGCATTAAAGTGCTCATGTGCCAAATCCCACAAAAGATGCAGGTGCCTGCAGGGTAACAGCGTGGTTATGGATGGACAGAATAAATGCTTTGTCCTGGTTTTTGTGCTGCTTTTGCCTGCTCATCTCTTGTACAGAAAAAATCCTGTGCAGCAACATGAACTTTGTGACGTTTGATATGTAGAGCAGACAGCTGCAGGCTCAATTAATTCCCCCCTCTGATTTTTTTCATAGTTGTTTTTTGTTTGGTTGGTTTGTTGCTTTTTTTTTTTCCAGAAGGCTGTAGTGACTTCCAAACCCTCACGGGTGAGTGGTGTTTATGGCTCGTTGACTTTGATCGAACTGAAGCGCAGAGCCCTGCTCACAATGAGAGCGGGTTTGCGTGTGGGAGTCTTCACTGGATGTCATTTTGGGGGGGGTGGACTGAGCTGCTGGGTACTGTCCTGGGGTGTTTCCCCATAGCTTCACTGGCATTCATCTTGCCCAAAGCAAACAAAATTTTGGGTGCTGGGTGCAGGCAGCTGAGCTTGCCTGGAGTAAGAATGAGCCCTGGGAGGCAAGAGGAAGCAGCGGGTTACAGAAGCAGAGGGGAAAGTGAGCATGGCAGCCTGACGTGCAGGTGCTCATGCACCCTCTTTGGAGCCTTGTGTACTGTAAACACACCTAAGGAAAAGTCGTCTGCTGCCTCTCTTCCCCTCCACCCACCCGTGCAATCTCCCAGTGCCTCCTCTCTGGCAAGCAGGAGGAGAAGCTCATTAGTGCTCTCTGCCAGTGCACACACCTGTAATTTAAACACGTTTGTCTACGACAGCCTGACGTGCCTGGCGGGGTCTGACACTTGGATGGTGCGATACCTGTGTGTGGGAGGAGGTGTAGATGGGGAGCAGAGCCAAGTGCGGAGCTGAGTGGGAGGCTTGCTGCAGAGCCCTTGCCGGGCTGCTCATAAACGTTGGAAAGGGGGCAAAGCATGGGACAGCGTGCGGGCATCTGCTGGGAGAGAGTGGGAATCCACCAGTTTCTGTCAGGCTCTCTGGTTTAGAAACTGCCCTTCTTTTAACATGCTCCATCCATGCCTGCACCTGTGGATCTGTATATTGTTTTTGTAGTCAAGAAGGTTGTGCTGGTTTTGTTGCTTGTGTGTTTGGTGTTCTTTTTAATAACAAAAAGTGATTAAGGAACAGGCTGTGCTGGGCTGATTTACTAATCACTTCATTTTTTAGCTAATAGATTAGATTTTTGTCCAAGCACTGTCTCCTCTTCCCCAGTAGTAAAGCAGTGTGATGCCAGATACATGCCTGTTTTATGGTACCCTTTTTTTAAGCTTCTGGCATCTCACATAGGTGACTGTGGGATATTGTAATGAAGCTGGAGTTATTAAAAAAAAAAATCTATTACCTTTCAGGGATGTTTGGGCTTCACGCTTCAATAGTGCTAATTAGATATGTGACCCATTTTTATTCTGCTTTAGCTCCTGGGGATGGTGGAGCCTCATTATAAATACAAGGATAGAGAATGCCTATGTTCCTTACTCTAAATAGCTTCTTCAAAACATGCCCAAAGGGCTTTAGGCTTTTTTTGTGTGTGTGGACACTGATTATGTTTTCTTTAAGTGGGGAAGTGGGATGGGGGGAGATTTCTTTCCCAGAAGTAAATAATCAAATTTGGTTTTTCTTCTTCCCTCTTTAATTTGGAAAACCTAGTGACAAGGCAACGTGCTCTTGAATTTTAAGTTTGACTTGCTTTTATTGACAAGGAACTTAAATGCTTTTTAAGCATAAAAATGCTTTTAATATTACAGTAGCTTCCCATTAACTGGTATTTTTAGCTAATAGAGTCTGTATACCATCCCTTCATGAAATGCATTAAATGTATGGCTGGATGTTTGACGAAAGGGAGCAGCCGTGAGAGGCACTTACTGAGAAACAGGCTGCCAAAATTCACGTTGTGATGCAAAACTGAGGCTAGAAGGAGCAGATGCCCCATTCCAAAAACTGCTCTCAGAAAGCTCTCCGCTTCTCTGTTCCTTTCAGCAGAACTCTTTTTTTTTTTTTTTTTTTTTCCATAAGACTTGTAGAAAAACAAACAAACAGCCCCTAACCAATAGAAAATGCCAAATTTGCTTTGAGGAGAACTCTGGGTGATAGCTGGGCACAAGTGTAAGTGTATTAAAAATAATATAAATGAATATAAGGTAATGGAGCGTTGCCAGGCAACTGTCAAAGGGGCTCTGGCTCCTGCATCTCTGAGCTTTGCTGAAATGACCTCTTACAATTTGAGCATCTTGCTTGCCTGTGTATAAAATAAATGGTTGTACTGAACTTTGCTGACACACCTCATAGGCAGCAATTTAGCTTTTGAGTGCTGCTGTATTTAGTGTTACAGTACTAAAGTCTCTCTGGGCATCCTGCGCTATCTTAAAAAAATAACAATAAAAGAAGATAATTGATGGAATAATGGTAAAGACAAGCTGGAGTTGGCTCTTGGTAGTGCAGCAGTCACTTAAGACTAAATTTTTGTGCTTTAACTGTGTTGGTGGGGTTAATCTGAAAGCAGGCAGAGGGAGGAACTCTCCTGTCACTTAAGGACTGCACAAAACAAAAAGGTAAGCTGTTTTTTTTACCTCTGAGTTTACTGATCTGAGGACTTGTTCCTAAACCCATACCTCAGAGGTTTGCTTTAAGATTAACCCTACTAAACAAGCAGGCTGTGGCAGAGGAGTCCGAGGCAGGTTAGTATAACTTCAGGATGGTTTTCTGGGCATTGTGCTGGGATGCCCTGAACAGGTTCTTTGCTGCAGAGGAATTCAGAGCCATGCTCCTTGCAGTGCCCTGCTTTGAATGATAGTTTGACCTGTGTGCTGCAGGTGAAGTTAACCTTTTTCTGTTTGCAGAGAGGGAGGGAAATAGCCTTTTCAAAAGCTGTGTTTATCAGGATAAATGTATTTGTTCAATATCTTCATCAACGACCTGGACGAGGGGTTAGAATGTAGCCTCAGCAAGTTTGCTGATGTTATGAAACTGAGAGGGGTGGCTGACACACCAGAAGGCTGTGCTGCTATCCAACATGATCTGGACAGGCTGGAGAGCTGAAGGTGAACCTCATGAGCTTTAATGAGGACAAGTGTAGAGTCCTGCATCTGGGGAGGAATGATACCAGGCACTGCTACAGGTTAGGGGTCGCCCTGCAGGGAAGCAGCACCATGGAGAAAGACGTTGGAGTCCTAGTGGACAGCAGGTTCTCCATGGGACAGCCATGTGCCCGTGTGGCCAGGAAGGCCAATGGCATCCTGGGGTGCATTAAGAAAACTGTGTTCAGCAGGTGTAGGGAGGTTCTCCTCCCCCTCTACTCTGCCCTAGTGAGACCGCATCTGGAATACCGTGTCCAGCTTTGGACTCCCTAATTTGAGAGACACAAGGATCTACTGGAGAGAGTCCAATGGAGAGCTATGAGGATGGGATTCAAGGGACTTGAGCACCTCTCCTACGAATAAAGACTGAGGGAACTGGGGCTGTTTAGTCTTGAGAGGAGAAGAATGAGATGGGACCTTATTAATGTCTATAAATATCTGAAGGGTGGGTGTCAAATGTAAGGAGCCAGTCTCTTTTCTGTAGTGCCCAGTAATAGGACAAGGAACATGGGTATAAACTTGAGCATAGAAGGTTCCACCTCAACATGAGGAGAAACTTTACTGTGAGAGTGACAGAGCCTGGAACAGCCTGCCCAGAGAGCTTATGGAGTCTCCTTCTCTAGAGACTTTCAAAACCTGCCTGGATCTGTTCCTGTGTGGCCTGCCCTGGGTGATCCTGCTCTGGCAGGGGCGTTTGACTCGATCTCCAGAGGTCCCTTCCAACCCCTAACATTTTATGATTGTAAACATGGGCAATGTGACTAGATTTTAAGTGGCTGCTTTATTGCTTGTACCACGTTCCCATTTGAAATCTTCTAGGTGCTGTTGTCAGCCTCCGCCACGAGAAAGCTGCTGTCTAAAACTGCCCAGTGTACAGCAGAATGAGGAGGACTCCCTGTAGAAATTCAGCTGAAATCCTACAGTTGTTTAAGCCGGTGTTTAGCGTAATTCACTGCAGATATGCAGGGCTATGCAGAGAGAGTAAAGGTTAATGCATTTCTAAGCCTTTGAAGATCAGAAACAAACTTGATTTCATTTTGAAATTTGTGTTCAGTTGTGTGAAGCCTCGCTATTAAGTATTCCTCAGAAGATGTTGGTGGCACTTTGCATGCCTGTTTGCTTTGGTCAAGGGTTATTTTGCATTTTTTTCTCAAAAATCCATTTCCATGTTTTTACCTCTTCACCACTTGTTTTTCTTAATCTCACTATTTTAGTTTTTCTCCTGCATATCTTATTCTCAGAAATTTGAGGTATTTTGGCTGCAAAGTTAAAAAAAAAAAAGTTATTAAAAATACCCTTGAAAGATTTTCCCTGCATAGAAACATTAATAGAAGCTAGCTTCAGCCAGGGCAGAGTCTTAGCCTAAGCTGATGGTGTCCTGGGAGTGAGTTAATGTTGCACTGTGAAATGTGCTGTGCTCTGCAGCTGTTGATAAACGCTTTTCCTTATGGAAAAAAAACAAAGTGGGGAAGACTGCTTTTCGAGGGGTGACTGGGCTGAATTTTTTGAGTGCATATACACAAACATGGCTTACTCCCCAGGAAAGCATCTGAGTTAGTGGGGCTGCGGTGGAGGGCGGCTCGTCCGCTTGCTCTGGGAGGAATGTGGCTCCGTGTCAGGCCCTACGTGCCTCACTGTTTTTGCATTCCACTGGAGATAGCGCTGAGGACTTTCTCTTGAGAAGAAAACCAGAAAACACCTGTTACTGCCAGCAGCTGGTGGGTGCCTCAACCGCAAATGGACAGACAGACAAACAGACAGATGGATGAGGACTCCTGCATTCCTGCCTATGGATTGCATAGGCTTGTAAAATCCTGCTTGGGAATAAATAAAAGTTTGTCTTGATGAAAAAGGAGTGATGTTTTGTGATGTGACTAAATGGCTTAGACACGCTGTGGATGTGTTATCTAGGAATTTTCAAGGAAGCCGATGGCTGCATCTCAGAGGTTGTTTTTTTCCTTTAAATTAGCTCGCTGACTAAATATGTTGAAATGGTGCATGTATAATTGACTGGATCTTTCTTCTTTGCTGGAGCTGAAGTATAAGGGGATAAGGAAGGGGTTCTTCTGAAATTATAGATGCATGTGCAGGATTTTGCTCTAAAGATCACAAAGTCCAGATATGTTCTCAGGCAGAAAAACAAGTTACAAAAAAAGAGTTAATTCATATGCTTTAGTCTGTCAAAATAATACTTCAGGCTGGATGAAATGATTTTCACATTTCTTGGTTTACACCAGACAAAGCAAACATCTCTCAGTAGCACGTTCTCCTGTGAGCACTGTGCTTGGAAACCAGGCGCGTAGGGAAGGGGTGCAGGGTTTAGAGCACATTAACCAGATTTTGTTGTTCCATTGGTTGAAAAAGAGTTGTGGGACCATGGTAAACCCCCGGAGAAGCTATTGGTGTGTATTAACAAATGGTTGTTTCTGAAGACTTGGTGTTATTACAGAAGATCAATTTAAACAGGTTGATCTGTACAAGATGCTGTTTTGGAGTCTGTCTGGATGGCTGGGTGCATTCTCTGGCGAGGGGATCATGATGTGCCAGTAATTGCAGTTAAATGAACATGGCTGGCTTTCGGGCAAATGAAACCTAATTTGTCACAGCTGTCAGAATGATCATGTCACATTTGTTGCCTTCAGGAGCAGTTTTAGGCTGCAAATCCTGTTAAGGTCCCAGCTTTTTCTTGTTAAATATTGCACAGCATGTTTGGTGACCCTAGTATTTATCTTGGTGGGTTTTTTTTAAAGGCAAACACATCAGATCCATCTCTTACATAAGATGGGATTGAACTTCTATGAACCTTAGTCATGTGGGCTAGTATTTGTTAATTTGGTAGACTTCAAGGACCTTACCATAGCAGTAATTTGAGGGCTTGCATAGAACAGTAGAGTGATTTGCTCATGGATTCCTACAGTGAGGATTTTGGAAATCATGCTTCAAAGTTACCTTTTAAAGAGCAGCTCTCAGGCTGGATTGAACACATAGTTACACTTTACATCAGCAGCAGCAGACAAAAGCAGGACAGCAGCTTTTAATTTTGCATTCATGCCAGGAGAAATATAGTAGAATAAATGTCTCTCTTTGCAATACCTAAAAATCTCCCAAACCAGTAAGATGTAGGCCTCTTGAAACCCCTCTTAGTCATAATTTCAGTATTTATTTGCTTTTGTTTCTAGATTAATAGATTGGGTCTAAATTGGATAGAGCAAGTCCTGTTCTTTGAAACAAACAAATGCTGACTTTCGGATGTCAAGCCTGAGGGAGCAGAGAGCTTTTCTGCTCTATTCTTCTTCTGGGGAAAAAAACAAAAAAAACCATAAACCCCAACAAGAATTAAAAATAACATTTGTACCCCAAAGCAACTGTAAGGCAGATTTCTCCACTCTCTGTGCTGGTAGCTATAGTAGAGCTCCTGAGGAAGAGGTGAAGGGTCTGTGTCTGTAGCACGTTCCAGTGCAAGGCTGGAAAATGTCAGCAATGTTTATGGAGATACTTGGATCAGGAAGAGCTCTGCATTTTCAAGAGAGGTCATGCAAACACATTGGTTATGATGCAACTCTGGCTGCCCCCTTTCTTGGTCACTGCTGAGTCTCAGGGAGATTACAACATGTCTCCTCAGGCTGCAGCTGCCCCTCTTGATGCCACCTGCCCCAGCGTCTTGGGGATGACATCCACGGCACAGCTATCTGCATCTGCTGTCAGCTTATCCCTGCAGTAGCTGCTCTGGTAGGATGTCTCCAGGGCTGTTTCCCAGCAGTTCGGGGGCTCTGGAGAGAGAGCAAGGCTGGCTGGGGGAGGAGCAGTGCCACTCGCAAGGGAGAGTGTAGGAAAGCAACTGCTGACCCTGAAACCTTTTTCTGCTTTTGACATGGGTCTGCCTTCTTCCAGCCTTTCTGCCTGACCTCCCTTCTCCTGGGCACAAGTGGCACAGCCACACAGGACTTCATTGCTGGGGAGGCCTCACAGCAGCTGTGGCACTGTGCCTCATACATACAGTGTGCTTGGAAATGGAGGGATGGGGGGGTTACAGCAAGAAGAATAAATGAAGGAACATAACTGGTTACACAGAACTGCCTTGTTAATGAGGTTTTGGGCACATCTAGCTGCCAGAATATCAGCAGAAGGTGAACAGCCTCTCCTTCAGAGGTTTATTTCCATAGATTGTATTTCCTCTTGCATGATATGATTTGTCACGCAGGTATCCCTTCCATGACAAGAAACTGCACTCCCTGATGCTCAACACTTCTAAAAAGAAGTTTCAATCTTCTGTAATAGCTACATGACAGTTTAATAGTTGATAAAAGAAAACCCAAAAAGTTATACATCTGCTTTTGTAGACTGTGGGGACACGACACTGCAGATAAACATTATGAGCTTTAGCTTAATGATTTATTGAAGCTCATTTCATCATTTTATTGTAGCTTTCAGTCTCTCACTATGCAGATGTCTGACTTCCCCAGAGAACAGATGACTAGCTCAGAGATAGAAATCTCTGTTAATGATTTTAAATAGCTATCTATCTCTATATAATGTGAAGCTACCCCCCCCCCCCCTTTTGCCCTGGGCACTCAATCATGGTATTAGGAGAGGATAATCAATAATCCTGAATGCAAAGCAGAGCAGTGAGCCCTGGTGCTCTCAGGCCACGCGGCTGTTGCAAACCCCCCTTGCCTTGTTCCAGCCTCTCGCTCTCAGGCCTGTCTCCCCTGTTCAGCATCTGGAGGTTTCCAGCTGCAATGGTCCCTCCAAGACCTGCAGTCTGTGCTGCATGCTAAAGGAGATGACTTTTCCCTGAGCACTCACGTGAGCCGGTCTCATTGTAGCTCTTCTACAGCAAGAGAAATAAAGGCAGAGCTGTGTGGTTGGGAGCACTGTGGTGCTCTGTTCACTTTTGTTTATCCTTGGCAAGTTAAGTTTGAATGAGGTTTGTACAAACAGGAGGACGTGTTGTGAAACAAGGGATACTGTAGGCAAATGTCCTAAGGAACGCGCAGTGAATGTGAACAGATCCCTGGGTATTAGCCAGGATGTTCCTCACCTCCTGTAGTTTGTCTGAACTGGCCCTGGAGGAACCTTTTTCCTCCAGGAAAAACATACAGACTTTGGGACTAGCATTTCTGTTTGATTCCCCAGTGACCCCAGATCAGTTCCCAAAATTGGGATGCAGGACCAGCAGATAGAAGGTGTGTTTGGATGGGAAGGAAGTTACTGCATGCTAGCTTCTCTTTTGTTTCACACATGTTAACAATTTATTCAGAAATTACAGATTTAGGAGATGAAGTGTAGGTGCAACATCCTTAGCTGTACTTTGTATTTTAACTGGAGCACACTGGTAGGGACTGAATATTACTCCATCTTCAAAGCTTTCCAAAGGTTTGTGCAAATAAATTTGGTTACCATCTCTTTCATGTGCTGCTGCAGAGAAGCCAGCACCAAAGTTAGCCTTAAATAGCAGTGCCTGTTTGTGAACTGAAGGTATGGATATCCCTTTCGATCAGATGGTGTGGTGGTGCTGCTTCCAACAAGAACAAGACAGAAGCTTGTGGAGCTCAGCAAACGAACTTGTGCTACTGCCTGTTATTCAGCCTTGAAAGCCAAGTTGTACAAAGAGACGTGGGGTGGTGGTGTGGGACTTCCTAGGAGGTCGCTGTCACCAGTGTTGTGAATGCCTAGCACCAGAGGGCTTGTAAGTGCTCTGTAGTGTAAGTTACGAAAATCTATTGCTAAATTCTCTGTAGCCTTAAGAGGAGAGAGGATGAACCTGCTATGCAGAGGAGTCTGGTTGCAATGGCAAATGTGTAGTCATTTTGTGTGGAAAACAGGAGGAAAACCCAGACCTCCCATTGGTGGCTTTCTGTTATAATGGCAACAGCAGCAGCAATTCCTGTCATGCTTACCTTGATTTTTGAGGTTTCCGATCACAGGTTCCCAATAAAAAGATCTTGGAGATAAGATTACCTGCTGTTAGTGTTCCTGTGATCGCTGACACTCACGTGTTTGATGTGTATCCTGAACGTATTAGACATAGTGGGGCAGTCCCAGCCTGGTGAATTGTTTGTCATCCCTGTGTGCTCACCAGCTCAGAGACACTGTGGGACTTCTCCATCTTCTTCCAACGAAGTAGCAATTCTTGGATTAACACAAGTGAATTGGGTAGGGCTAGAAGGAAAACACGGCAGGTGGAACCCTGCATGGTACATATCTGTGCCAAGTGAACTTGTATCATTGACTTAAAGGCATATGTGCACAGCAAATAGGGCATCGTTATGATTGACGGTGCTGTTACAGTGTGAGACCTCATAAATCTTCCTACATGTGCCTTGTACTTAGTTCACATACTTACTCTGACTACTGGGATTTATTATCAGCCCTGCTTTTTTTTTTTTTTTCCAGGAATTGCTGTGGCTCTGTTAAACGTGAGCATTATGCAGAATGTATTCTGGGTCAGATTTGCAGTAGCTTGTCTTGACGAGGTGCAGATAGGGATGAGAAATGCCTTGGAAAAAGGAAGAGAACAGGGACAGGTTGGAAGTTGGAAAGGACTCTGTCTGGCCTCCTACTTTTACTTGCATTGTTACTTCTCTTCTTAAACCACTTTCTACTTCCTGAATTAATGCCCATTTGCCATCTTCAGAAAGTCAGTAAATACTTATGGCAAGAAGACCTGTCCACCTCTTAGCTGATCTGTCCATGACACTGCATTTAGCTCTTCTGGGAATCTCCCATGTGTTGTTTTACATAGTAGGATCTAAGGAATAAGTACTTGAACTGTCTATTTGCATAAGGTAAATTAATCTTTTTGCTGTTTTCCATGCTCTTGAGCGTACAGTTGTTTGTACTCTGGGACTCAGGTTCACGAATTTAATTCCAGGCGCGTGACCATATTAGGAGTAAGTGGAGGAATATGTGTTGATATTGACGCTATTGGTGTAGCTTTTTGTCTTTAGCTGGAATGCAAGTTATAGCTTCTTACAGACACAGTTCCTGGGAATGGAGAGAAGCACAAATAAAACAGCCCTACAGAAACTTCTTTGGTGCGTTCTCTAGTATCTTTGCACATGAAAGGGAATGTATGAGTTTTGGTGCTGTTGCTCTGGTTTGGATCAGGAGAACCCAGAAGGAACAGCACTGCCTCATGTTTCCTGGCTTTCCTTTGACCTGAGTTTTGTTTTTCAGCAAGTCTGCCTACATCTACGTCTCATATTTCTATAATTTTGTCTTAACGATTTATGTGTTTTGTTTCAATGCCAATGCAGTCCATCTGACATGGAAACAGTGATGCTGAGCTCTGTGCAAATGGTGTCTGGAGTTACCCACGTTGGCTTTTTCTGGAAGTGGTTTTAGAGGGTAGCAGGGTTGAATCCAACAAGAGCTCTCCCATCTGCTGTGCTCTGGGGTGCAATTGCACGGTAACAAGCCTGATACAGCTGGTGGTGTGTTGGAGTTAAGGCACTTGCTGACTCATTAGCAGAAAGGCAGTAGTGGGGAAACACTCAGCTGTCAACAGACCATGGACACTTACAGTCACTGTAGCAACACAGCATAGCTGCCTGTCAAGGGTGCCCACTACCTGCCTTTTTTTGAACAAAAAATTAAAGAAGCCCTGAAGTGGGAAAGAAGAATAGTTGCAAAGCTGATTAAGGCTGCTCAAGCCGGTCTGTGAAGAGTAGCTGGGTTTTCAGATTTGCCTTGTTTCATCCTTCCCTATGTTTCTTCCTGTGATCTGTCCAGAAGTTTGGACAAGGCCCACAGACCTATTGACACAAACTACCTTATTCTTCTCCATCCTTTCTCCATTGTCTCCCGTGCTAATTATGGCTCTGCAAATCTACCCTCTGGTCCGATTTCTAAATTCATCCAGGAGGCTGAGCAGCTCTGAGGATCTGCTGTAAACATGACTTATCTGTCAGGCAGTAAAGCTGCTCTCGAGCTCTCTGAGGAGAATTAAGCCTTCGTGAAAGATGCTGTCTGTTGGGCAGCTGGTTTTATCAGTCTGTGTTGCAGATTAAAACATGTTTCGATGTCTCCTCTATTAAATCAGGAAAGAAAGAAAAAAAAGTTCTCATTACCAGGTCCCCAGCTGCATGTTAATAGAGAACTAATTGACCAAATGTCAGTCACTTGCTCCCTTTGAAGGAAAGGACCATCTCCCATGTACTGAGCATACAAGAACACAACCCATGTCTTTTCTCAGGCTGACAGTGTTTTTTATGTCTTACCCACCAGAGGCAGGAGCTGCTTGAGTTACAGTGTACTGAGCCCAGACTGCTGTCCGTGCCAGGGATGTATCTGCCCCCACAGTCCTGGGACACAGAATGTGGTGTGGAGGTCACATTGCTTTTGAAAATGAAAGGTTTATATCCTCACCTAACCCAGCTGTTAAACATCTGCTTTATTCTGATTTCCCCCCCCCAGACCTCCACTTCTGATGCCTGTGGTGTTCCTCGTTTCAGCAGAAAGCTCCAGAAGTCCCCAGTTCGAGTGTTGAAGGCTTTAATGGCAGCTCAAAATTGTCTGGTGTCTGTTGGGGAGATGAAATCTTGCATGGAGAAGAGCATCTCAGCTCTTCACAGGTCATGGGTATTTGGGTGTTTTGGTTGCTTGTGGCGACTCAACAGGTTTTTCTTGTAGGAGTGCTGAGGGGTTGAAGTATTGAAAGTGATTTTAGACAGACTGGAAACAGAAAGTGATCGTGGTGCCCACATGCTGCGCCATTATTGTGCGAACCAAAGTACAAGATTATAAATGGCAGATAAGTGTGGATTTAAGGCTTTCTTAGAAAGAAATATGAGATTTTGGACTTTATAGTGGAAGCCAAATAGATTGCATCTTTCTTGCTTTCTAGTCATGAGACTGATACATAACTTCACTTGGGTTTATTTTTTACCAGCTTATCATCTTGCTGTCTAAGATGAGTTTCTTCTGTCTTTCAAGTCACTATTACAAAGCCACAGTTTTAGTTTTTTGCCCCTGTGAAACTAAACATCTCCCATTTATATAGGTACAGATGTCTGACATAAATCTTCCCACTGTAACTGGTACTGGAACCCTTTTTCTATACAGTGTTGCAAAACTCTTACTGGGGCTTCCCCATGTCACTGTGATATTAGGCCCATTAAGCAGTAACCCTGCTTTAACCCTCCTGTGGACAGCAGTGCAGTGCCTAAGGAAAATGAAGTCTTTACTGGGCTGAGCGTGTTTATGTTGATGAAGGTGTATACGTGCTGGAGCTTACAGTATGGATATTTTCCTTGCAAACCCCTGACTGATGTGTTGATAAGACTCTTGGTGAGTCTAAACCTGGATTAAAAAACCAAATTGTACTAAACATGGCCTTATAAATACAGCTAGGGTAGGTATGAGATAAAAATAACCCTTTTCCATAGGGCAGAATGCTTGGTTTAAGAAGTGGAAGAATATTTAATGAAAGGATTTGATCAAATTGCCTGCTGTAGAACAAAAATGTTTCATTCCTTTCTGTGAAATCTTGTAATTTGTTTATGAACGGACCACAGCAGTAGAGTTTGAACCCAGGATCTCTGGATCAAGGCTCATGAGCACATGTTGTCTGAGGTAAAGCACTTCCCTCTTAGGTTTCAGCCACTGACAGATACCTAAGCTTAATGAAAAGGTCAGTAAAGGGTGACCACGGGTAATTTTAAAGCTAAATATTTTTTTAAAAAAGCAAATTTTTAAACTTAACTTGTGTGCCCCATGGTGCAGGGTCAGAACAGGAGATACTGTGTGTAGTTTGATTCTTGGTGTCTTTGGCCATGAGTTGATGGAAAGAACATTTACCCTTCCTGCTTAATTATCTTTGTGTTTTGGTGACCCTCCGGACTGTGAGCAGAAATCAGGGGCTGGTTCTGTGAGCATGGGTGCAACTCAAGTGCATCGTGCCAGTGGCTGGGCTTGGAGAACTGAAGTGCTGAGGAAAAGTGAAACAGTTTAAGAGGTCCAGAGGTCAGTAGAGTACATGCATGCTCTGGGCCTTTGTGATTGCTCTTGCTGACTCAGCTATGGGGAGGAGGGAAATATGTTTTTGCTTTTTCAGAATTGCTTATCAAGCTGTTGGGGAAAAAGAAACTGGAAGAGGAGGAAGAGCTTTGGCTGTCAGTAATGCAGTTCAAGCTTGCAGATACTTTCCTGTATAGCTTCTAAAATCCAGATGGGGGTGAATGATGATGAGGTTGTGTGTTATATATTACACAGGAAACTTTATTCAGCTGCTCCAGCGATTTCCTGATACTTTAACACCATCTGATGAATGGATCAGGCAGAAATTGAAGGTGTCCACACACCGCTACATTGAAGCCATTTCTGGAGATGTGAAACAGCCCCTCAAGAGAATCTTTGCAGCAGCTATAATAGCAAATAAATAGTGTGTCCAGTTGAGCTGGAGGATAGTGGATAGCAGGGGCAAGGGAAGTGAGTGTATCCTGCGATCAGGCAGTTGAAGAGGTCAGGCTCAGTTGTAGATTACTGAAAGTTTGCAGCTCGTATCCAGCCACAAGCTCCAGACCCTCTCCCAGTGCTCTTGTTCACAGTGCCTCCCCTGGAAGCATCAGCCTCATTTCTTGGAGCATCTGGGATTTTCTCTGAGACCTTTCCTTCAATCCAGCACCGACCTGGACTGACCCTGCTTAGCTTGTGAAGCAAAACAAAACTGCAGCTATGGGACTATGGCTGTAGTAAGCAGATCCCGAACAAAATTGAAGGCTGTTAAAGTGTCTAATTAAATTATTGCTCTACAGGGGCATAGTGACTCATAGTGAAGCTAATCACCTGCAGCTTCATCTTGACTGCAAAGAATAGATTGCTAGTTAAACATTTAAAGGTCATAGTAATAGAAAATGTAATAGTGTTGCCTTCCATCCCTGCTCCCTGAGTGTTATGTCTGAAGTTACTTGGGGAAATTGAGAAGATGCTCTTTGGAGAGCTGTATTCTGAAGATGAGGCTCAGCACACTTATCTTTCAGGATCACACTGTGGAACTTGAAGAGTTCATTTATGAGAGAGGCCATGATGAAAAATGGTGTGTTGACTTTGCACAAATTTCTCCAAATCGCCACCAGTATGGCAGTGGTGTTGTGTGGATCATATTATCCTAAAATTTGAATCACAGATACTTGAGAGGTTCATTCTTGTTCATCACAGGGAATTCCAGGAGTAAAACTGGACTTAAGGTCCCTCTTCCTACAGCCAGGTGGGTTCAGTATTTTGAATTTAATAGTGTTTTATTGTTCACTGGGCCAAGAGCATCTTATAGGAAACAGGCTTTTCCTGGTTCTGCCTAAAGAAACTACAGACCTCTCTAGATTTACTGCGTTGGCTGAGAAAAGAACAGATTGCTTCTTCCTTGAGTTAATTTGTCCATGCGGGTGAGCGGGGGAACTGTGTCACTTGGACCAGACTATCATTCCTGTCCCTGTGGTTGTCCCTGCGGTCACCAAAGCAGTTTTCGGGAAGTTTTTGTAGAGAGGACTTGGCTCATTGCCTGGCAGATCCTCTCATGCTCTCTTCTGTAAAAGAATCTTTGAGGTTGAGGAAGGGGATACACAGTTCTTATCAAAATACTGGACTTGGTTTAAATAGCTCTTCTCAATAACCCATGCTCCTTAGATCACAACCCGTTCATTGCAGTGAGTCACCAGGACAGGTGGTGTCTGTCTTGGTGTCTCTCCTGGAGGAGTATTTGGATGATGATGGAGAAAGACTTGCAGATAAAATACCAGAGAGCTGTGCTAAAGCATCTAAGCCTCTAAGCTCACGTAAAAAGTCAGTGATGAGCAGTGAGTATTGTCAGTGATGAGCAGTGAATATCAGCAGTGATATCAGTAGTGCATTATCACACCAACTTAAATATAGATTTTGAAGGAAGTTTGTAACATTTTCTGCATATGGATGTTTTATGGCAGGAAGCGTATCCTGCTATAAATGAATTAGCCTGTTTGAGAGGTTGGGTTAAAGGGTGTGTGTGACTTCAGCCTGGAAGTTCTTCCTTTCGGAAGTGTTTGCTGTACTAAATCGATAGACCACTGGCATGTTTTGAGTTTGACCGTTTCCTTACTTTTGGAATGGGTCAGAGAGGGCACAGTGCTGGAACAACATGTGGAAACTGGCTGCCAAGTTCTCGTCCTGTGGTGGCCAACAGGCATGTGAAGCTGAGCAATACTTTCTGTAGAGGAGAGGTCCGGGCCACGGAGAGCTATTTTGTGTGGGGAGGATGGACCTTTGTCTGACATCTGATGAGGTGTTTGGAGAGTCTCTCTGTTGGTTTGTGTCTTTATGCCCATCTTTCTGGTGGGTGTTCTCATGTCTAGTGGGTCTTACTATTTTTAAGAGGGATCCTTGGATGCACTAGTCACCTTTTCCAGGGCTACAGTACTGCACTTCAGAGGTGCTGATGCCAGTCACACAGAGACAGAAGGGGCCAAACCCTCCAAATGAATAGGGTGGATAACCGCATCCAGCTGCAGATCCAGACACCCACATTTGTGCCTGGGTTTGCACTGTGCCTGAGGCTGTCCCTGGTCATCCTTGCTCCGAATGCATCATGTTGCTTTGGCTGGAGAGACAAAGGAAGTTCCTGAGAGATCCTGAGCCCATCAAACATTTGTGTGCTGCTGGCTGCAGAAAGGAGAGCACCTCACACATGAGGGCTGGTGACTTGTCTAGATTTTGCATTGACCTTTAACCTCACTAACAGATGGGAGAATAAATTGACAGGGGTTATATTTTCAAATGAGCAAATTTCACAGGGCTTTCAGTCTCTGCCTGCTCATGAGAACGTTTTTGCTTGGAGTGTGCCTTGGCAGAGAGATGACAAAAATTAATGCTTATCCTGTCCTAAGCAGTCATAGTTCCCCCCAGTTTGACTTCCCCAGGTGAGAGATAGGTTGGTGTTTCACACTACTGCCTGGCAAAGCCCAGCAGCATCAAAGTTGTTGAAGTGTGTCCAGTGCAACTCTGTTAACAAAACCTTAAAGCAAAGGTGCATTTTTAGTAGCCAGCAGCTACATTTGGATGAGGAGCACCCTCTCTGTGTGACTCCTGGAGGCTGCTCCACACGGGGGTCAGGCAGAAAGAAGATGATGCCCTTGTGGAAAACAGCTTCTGCTAAAAAGATCTCTCTGCCTTTTTTTACAACCTTATTTCATTTGATACAATTTTGTTTCCTTTCGAAGCTTGACTCCCTTTTGCAAAGGAAGGTGTATCATACTGCCTTCTGTATGCACTTTAGGTTTAAAACAGAATCTTCTCACATTTGGTTCATGGTAGAAATGTCCCTGGGGGTCCTCTTCTTCCTCCTGTTCATCACCACTGCTGACTTGACTTGCAAGATCTGCCTCTAGCAAACAGGGAAAGGCTCACAACAGGATGGGTAACTGTTGATGCTGATTTGCACCTACTTTGTCTTCAGTCACCGTCTTAAGTGCTTTAAAATAGTGTTAGGTTTAATTTTGTTTTCATAGTGCATAACACTTCATGTCTCTCTTTGGAGATCAGTACATTTTTAATTATTTCATGCCTACATTTGCCCCTAGATCACCTGCTTTTTAGCAGACCTGGTGTAAAGCATTGTTACTTTGAGCAGCTCCTTGAGTGTGATTCTGGTTTTATTAACATTTACAATAAATCAGTCTCCACGGGATTTTTTAGTGCTTCCCACCTTTGCTGCTGTAGAGTTTTGCCACATCTCCTGGATAGGAAAATAATGCACAGCATAGAATATGTCCCACGTGTGTTGCTGGTTTATCCTGGGTTGCCAACCTGTCGTATCTTGTTCTTGTTTTATTATAGTCTGACCTGCAAGCTGTGCCTTTCATGGCCTTTTGATCCTGTTGGGAATGTCAGATTAACGAGACTACCTTCTTTAGACAGATTTTTTCTTTACCAGAGAAATACTGCTTACATCAAGACCCAGTTATACTGTCCTTACCCTCGTACCAAAACCCAGTCCTTTGGGGGCTTTTTAATTTAATCATTTATTTTACCTACTTTAAACAAACTGTTACAAAGATCTAGGCTAAAACTTATTGCAAGGGGTTGTATCTGAGATGGATTGTAGCTGGACAGATTAAATATGGCAATTATTTCTGTTGAAGGCATGCCCTTGAGTTCGCTCAGGATGAGTGACAGCGCTGCTGCCTCAGAACACAAATTCAGAGCTGATCGGCGCCCGCATGAGTGCTGCATTGCAGGTACTGTCAGCTTACGTCACAGACAGATACACCGGGAGCCTGAGGAGAGCGTGGCTTTAGTACCACAGAATGACAGAACTCATGGTCTGTATTTTCTGTGCTTCTTACTGTGCATCTTGTGCTTTCTGCACAGGGTAGCCTTCAGCAGCAGCTCTCTGTTCTCCTTAATGCAGTGTAAAAAGCTGAGAGTGCTTATCCCTTTACAAGGTTTTGGTTGGAGGGCTTTTTAGCCTAATTTTTTTATATATATCTTTAGAGGCTTACACATGTCATATTGTGATTACAGCTTTCACACTATTTAAACCTGTCTTTAATTAGCAGTTGGCATTGCCATATTTATGGATAGATGGAAAAAGCACAAGGTAGCCATAGTTTTCAGCTCAGGGTGTATTTTCTTCTGTTGGCAAGTAGCTTGCATCCATTTTTCCAGAGATAAACTGGCTTGGCAACCTGCAGATGTTGCAAGCATTGGGTATTGATGCTTGAAATAGAAATGGACTCTGAAGAGGATGTGGGATGGGGGGAAATAAATCAGAAACTGCTGTTGAATGGGAATTCTATTAAGACTTATGATGTCAGGCTTACCAGAGTGTAACTGCAGAAGTTAACCACATTAAAAATGAGCACATTAAAAATACATATTTTGTTTAAATCTTTCTTGTATAACATTATTAAGGTTCATTTTCACTTTGGCATGTTGAGGTAAGAAAGCTAGTTACCAGTATAAGTGTTTGGCTGTTCAGCATGATTAAACTGGTTGGTGGTTATTTGTACAAGCAGGAGAAACAGATTTATTCTCTCTGAAACAAGTTGTGTCTGGTCTATAAACGGTGAAAAAAGTGTGTGTGTATTTTTTTTAACTTTAAATTTGCAAGTGGCGTGTGTTGGCCCTGCAATGCCCAGGAGAACGTCAAGGACCGAGAGCAGTATCATGTTATTAAACTCCTGTGTGTTAGCTGCTCCTCAAGAACTGTCTGCAGATGCACTTCACTCGGGGAAAACAATCTGAGGCACCTTTGCCCTCTTTTGAGAAGCACCCCTGAAATAAAACCATAAATTACTTCTCAGTGCATACATTAAATACAGGTGTTTGAGTGTTGTTAAGCACCTGATGGGGTATTGCTCATGGATGGGGACACAGTGAGAAGACACTTTGCTCCATAAGGCATTTAGTTGCTGTGATCTCAACACGGTTGTATTGTGGGCTGGGCTGTGCACTGCCTCAACTAGTGATAGGGTACATATCATCATCTTGAGAAACCCAGCTCATGAATCAGTGCCTTAAAGTGTTAGTGCCCATCAGGGGAGGGGGGACAATTCAGTAACTACCTCTTTCCTGCTGCATCCTTACTCTGCAGACTGTATTTTTCACCGTCTTGCAATATTTCTGCCTTTCAGTCTAGGACGGAGCTGAACACACTGGTGAGCAGCAGATGGATTTGAGTCAAACTTGTGCTTGGGGATTTGGGACTAGAGCCCAAGTCTTAAAGCTTCCAAAACCTGGGGGGCTCTCACTTTGGTTAGCAAAATAAAATCTCGTCATCTCTGTTGGCTGTGTGTCTTACAAAGTGGTTTTGAGACCACATAGCAAGATGACTTTCTGTTGAGTGATCCAAGGCTTTTCTTTCCCAGCACAGTGTTACAAATGTGGGTTTGCTCAAACTCTGTAGCTGTGCACATTACTGTGCGTGTAATTTCTGAGCGACCTGTCCCTCAAGTTGGACCGTCTGTGGAGAAGAGCTGGGTGAACTGATAGTTCTTGCTTCACATGGCTGAGCAGAATGGAAGAAAAACCTTTTGTGTAACAGTATCGTTGTGAAATGTGGGAATGTGGGTTACATGGTACTAAATCAGGGTGGTCTCTGGGGGTCTAGTTAATAAAATCTAAATAGGAGGTCACCCTTTCTGAGCACTTACATCTAAAGTTGTAATTTATATGCAAGTCCTGTGCATTACAATGCTCAAAGCCTAGGTCAGAAATCCTCCATCCACCTTTGACACTTCCTTTTGTCTTTAATAGACAAATTAATAGCAATAGGTCACAGCCAACTGTGTATTAGAGGTGCAGGTTGATGAGGTCTGTTAGAAGAACAAGGGAGCATCAGAGCGTGTGAGGAGCTGTGAGGTTTAGATGGATTTCCTGAATTACCAGAGATGTCAAATGACCAGATGAATGTTTCTGTACTGAAATCAGCTTAACCATAAAGCACTGTGAATTCATTTTTTGAAAAACACTAAGAAATGCAGCAAAAGTAAATGTACATGGATGCATTTGAACAAGTTAGCACTAGGGATGGCCACTTTTTGAAGGTGAACTTTAATTGTGTTTGTGTCATTTTGAAAATACCATAGATGTATTTTTTTTTCCCAGATTTGGTTGTAACAATGGTTTTTGTGTGCATAACGTAGATGTTTGAATTCCTTTGACATCAAAGGAATGAATTTGAAAGGAATGAAATTGGATGAAAACCAATAAACACTTCCCATTTGTTTATTGTTGATGAAGCAGTGTCAAAGGAGCACAGCCTCCCATGAGGCGCTTGAAAAAACGTGGCTTTGAGCTGCTGGGACAATGGACCCTGGATTTTGGGTAAGGAAAACAGTTTTTACAGTGGCACTACTCAGCAGCTGGAAGAGGAGTCCAGGAATCTCCACCCCTAGAGACACTCAAAGCTGGACTGGACATACCTCCAGGAACATCATCAAAGTTGGCCTTGCTTTTAGTGGGGAAGCAGACCACATGGCCTCCTGAGGTCCCCTCCAGCCTGAGACATCTTATGTCTCTGTTTAGCATGAGATGCTGAAAAGAAGGAAGTTGCTCCCCCACCAGTATTTGGAGGGGAGCAGTACAGGCACATGGACTTCCTTACAGTGGAAGGAGGGGTATCCCCTTAGAAGGGTATTAACACAGTTTGCATGCTGTTGCTACAAAGCCTTAGCAGCACTCTTTGTGTGGGTGGCAGCCTTACTGAAAACTGCCCGACCCCAGTTGTTTTGATTTTTTAAGGACTGTAAGATGAACAGCACCTGGCTAGAATGGCAGTACTCTGAAGGCTTGTCCTGTGTGCTGTGTAAGGTGCAAATTCTCTCCTGATCATCTATGGGCAGTTAACAGGAGGAGGCAAAAAAGGTATTCTCAACTGCAGTGAGGGAATGGATATAAAGATGGAGAAGCAGTGCTGTAATGCAACGTCTGTAGGCACAGGATGGCTTCTGCTGCCAACTTCAAGGCTTCAGTTTCAGCATTTGCAAAGCCCTATTCTTAAATCATCCTTGTTTTCCTTCTGTCTTTTGGTTTCTAGTCTTCTTCATTGATTCAAATCCTGGTTTCCTGAAGCTTCTTGCAGTTGTTCTTACTATGGTTGGTTGAGTGATATCTTAAAACTTAGCCTTCTTGCACAGGTATTACAAACCTGGTGTACATTGCATGTCTGTGCATCACAGTGGGCAAGTACAGCAGAACAATGTGTGTCTGCTGTTCCAGTGGTCAAAGACATATTAGCTACAGTCCAGCAGAGCTTCTCTGGAAGAAAAAATGCAGTTGCTCTGCTCTCGCAGAAAGGGATAAGCATATCCTTGGTGTTTGCATGCCAATCAGCACTGCTAAGTGTCTTGCTGAAGCCATGTTTGTAATGCTGTACACCTCTGCAGCTTCATTTGATCTTTTCTACAAGATGTGCTTTTTTCTTTTTGTGCATCAAAGAACTCGTGAAGCTTTTCTCCTGCTGTACTCTTGATGGTTTAAGCAGGCACGCTTTAAATGCAGCTTGACAGCATAGATTATTTGGAAGGATTGGTGGGATAAACAGGAGTTTGCCTGTGGAGCATGTGAATCTGTGCATTCAAAGCAGCCAAAGATCTGGGAGCACAGTCCTGTGCTTGTAAGCTGTCTCACCTGATCTGCATGCAGCCTTGTTCTTGTGAGAAGCTTGCTTCACTCGCTGCCTACAAGTACAGGAGAAAATGCCCGTACCTTTTCTAATTTCAAAAGTAAGAGTTCAGAGTTTGCTGTGTCTTTCAGAGTGTGTAATTATTGAGTTTGTGGCCAAAAGCACAAAGACCTCTGGTTTCTCTGCTTGGAGATGACTGTCCTCATTTCACTTTCTGTAACAGGTGAAATATTACTTGGTTTTTTTAAGCTGAGTTCAGTGTTGTGTATCAAATTCCTTCATACTGTGAGCCTAAGTAGCCAGCTGGTGTCAGATCCATGCGGTGACATTCTCCATTGCTTTTGTGAAAATTCATTATATTGTAGTAAGGCTGAGGAAGCTGAAGTTGAAAATAAGTGGGATGCTGACAAAAAAAAAAAAAAAAAAAAAAAAAAAAAAAAGACTATCAGTGAGGACAAAGCTAGTTAACTGTTTGAGAGCTGACCTGATGAAGAGCACGACTGTTTATATATAGCACTGGGCGAAGTGAGCTTTGGGGCTTGTAAACACTAGTGTCCTGGATTCTTGTTATCCTTGCCTTATCTGCCACTCCATCAAAGAGGTGTGCAGGTTCTTCCTGTGTCTGCTGATGAGTCTCCCAACACTTAAAGGAAAAGTCTGCAAAGTCAGTGTGTTTCTAGTCTTTGGGCTTCTACCAAGCCAAGTTGATATGAGCTTGGAGACACGCTAAATAAATCGGGAGGGTGAAGTTCAGCCATGGGTATTTCAGGATGTATTTGAGATGATTTTTAAATGGCTTTTGGAGCACATAGATCAGCTGCCTCGAGGAAGTACCAGAAAGAGGATGTATTGTTTTTTGAAGCATCACCACCAAGCATCTCCCTCGTATATGCCAGTTGTAGTTAGAAATCATTAATGCTGAGCAAAGGCATGAGGTTGGCCTAGCATGAGGGAACCACATCCATGAATACCTGGGGCAGGGGCAGAGTTTCCCATTGCACATGGGGACAAAGTTCCTATGCTCTGTGGCTTAGGTGTGCATCGAATCTTTTGATGGGTTGATGATACTTTATCTCCATATAACTAAATGAAACATAATGGACTGTCTCTAAAATTTCCTAACCTGGTAATTTCTGAATGTGATTGGAATGATTTTTGCCTCTCTTTGTCCCCCTGTGATCTTTCCCTCCGTTCACTAAGGAAGTGTTCTCTGTTGGAAGAAGTGGCAGCATGTAAAAATAGTACTGCCTTATTCTGCAGATCTGCTTGCTGTGGGGTTTCAGTTAGATCTGCTGACTTGGATTTAAAAAAAACTAATCTTTTCTTCTGCTTTTTGCACCTGCTTGTCCTAGTCGTGCTTCAGAGGCAAGCAGCCATTTGGTCATAGCTGAAATCCTTCCTAGATCGGGATCAGCAGCACGAGTGGTTGGGAGGCCTGGGTTAAGTAGCTTTTGTCTTTTGGGTCCAGAGGTGTTTGCAAGACTGATAGCTAAACACAAAGAGGAGAGGTACCTGTAGACTTTTCACAGTCTCTGTGGAAGTTGCCAGTTCAAAACGAGCAGTGTGTGTTCTGCTGAGCGTGTAGTGGAATTGCAGTTGGTGTTCCAAGCCATTTGCTATAAGTGTATTATCCCTTCCCCTCATTGAATATTGCTGGCATCTAATCAGATTACATTGCAGTTCATAGCTGTGCCCAGACAAAATAAAGAGCTGTACTTCAGAAGAGCATAAGCATCTTGAGTTACTGCTGCCTTCACGCGTCGGGCTGGCGTTAACTGTTCACTTAGAGCCAGATTCATGAAGGTATGGAGATCAATGAGTCTGGTTATCTAAATAGGTGTGAGCCAGAGGTCCATCTTTTTCACCATCTGGAGCATGCAGTGGAGCACAGTCCTTGGTGCAGTGAGTAATCCCTGGCTGATGGAGCCAGCCTTTAGATAGATACTCATCAGCTGATGGCTCAGCACTGGGGTGCTGCCACAAGTTACTCCAAAACAGCATGCAGGCTTGGCCTCGAGTTCTTCAGCAGCTTCAGGAATTCCCTTTTCAAAGAGTCCTTTTTATTAGCATGCTCCTTTGTTTCTTTGTTGTTTGGTTGGGTTTTTTTTGGAGAGTGAGCTTGATGACTCACGTTGTCTGCCTTTCTTAAGCCGTTGGTGGGTGTAGCATTTGGAGCAAAACAGTTGGATCTCCTCAGATTAAAACCGTTAGGTTTATGTAGCTATTCATAGAATGATTTCAGAAATTTATTTGACTATAAATTTGAGAAGAAATGGGGAAAAGGTATGGACAATAGGACAATATTAGTGGGCATAAGCTCATTGTCAGCACAGATGTTTAGCAGACCCTGTATGTTTCCAGTAATGGAATTATTTGTATTCCAAAGAATAAAATGTAAATAACGGCCCTTGGAAAACACAAGTGTGGTATTTGCTCTTCTAAGCACATCTGTTTCGAATGATGCTTTATTTTTATGTCATTAAAACCTTTATGTGGAGCTCTAGGTTCTTAAAGTTGAGCAACAAGCACCTGCAAGGAGGGATGGATATTAGTTCTTGAAAGAAATCTCCAGGAGCAAGACGCTGCTGTCTGTGCTGGCAACGCCATTCATGAAAGGGAGAGGAGGAGGGACCAATCCAGCTTGCACTCCTGACAAAAACATGCTCAGACTCGAGGTTTTTGTTATGGGAAACACTTCTGCCTGGACTTTTACTGCTCTCTTAACAGGATGTCATGGTTCATTGATGCATTTTGTGTCTCCTTCAAGTTTGTGAATCAATGACAGACTTCATAGTTTCTCCAAAATTTAATTGATGCATCCTACGATAACTTAAACCTTTCCAAGGCATTTTCAGCCACCTCTGTGTGTCTGTGATGAACTCTTTAAAAGCAGAGGGCCACAGGTGAGCTTTTGCAGCATGCTCTGAAGGCTGACTAAACCCAAACTTTACAAACATTATAGCAGGGCTGTTTTCCAATAGTATTTAATGTCAGATGGACTGTGTACTGACCTCCGTGTGCATGGGTGAAATTCTGACCCTGCTTGTTTAATGGCAGTACTTGTGTTGACTCCCATGGGGTAAGGATTTTGGCCAGTGCTCTTCTAGGAGAACAGCTAGGGTAAGCAAAAATGCTGCTGAGCAGAGGAATAAGCTAGATCAGAAGTCATAAGAACTTTCTTGCATGTTCTTTAACAGACTGACTGGAACATGGTCATAATCTGTTTTAAGGACTTCCTAAAGCTGGCGGTTGCCAGGGCAGGCTGTGGGCTAGGGATGGCTCAGTTTTCCTGTTCCTTTTTCTTCTTTGCTGCTGTAGCTACCTGCCACTGCCACTCGTCTCCTTAGCTTTTCTTCCTTTTCTTAAATCAATGCAAATGCAATTTGAGATCCTGCTAGTGCCATCCATGAACAAGTGCACATTTCTTCTGCAAAATAGAAAATAAAACACTACCACATTTAATCTTCAGGATTTTCTGGACTGCATAGGGCTCCACCAAATGAGACAACTTCCTATCATGCTGCTGTAAACACATTTTCCAAGTAATTTGCCCAAAAGGGCACTCAACTGAACATTGCAAGCACTCTGTTCCTTTGCAGTGGCCACTGCAGAGATGTGGTACGTGACAATGGTCTGCCAGAGTTGTTATATTAAATTTGGTTAATCTAAAATCCTTAAGTGACTTTGACCTTGAATCTTCATTTGTTGATCCAGTCTTCTCTGAAAGATCTCCAAGTTAAAACTTTTTTTTTTCTTTTACAAACTTCAGAAATTTTTTGTTGCTGGTTTTGAGCAGCAGCTTTCAGAGAGTTTGCCAAGCACTTCTCAGAAAGGCTTACAATAGCTGTAGGAACAAGAGTGTCCTGTTTTCTTCTCCTGGCTGGTAGTTGCTGAACAAGACCCCTCTGCTGTCTGCAGTTCTCAATGTGTTTTTTCCAATCTACAAGCCTTACCTGGAGACCATTGATACCCCAAAACATGAAGTGCTACCAAGCTCAACTTTCAGTTTTCTGTCCCAGTGGTAATACTTAACAACTGGTCACTTTTAGGCAAAAGCCCTCCTTTTTTACTCTGTGGGCTGAAACGCCCTGGCAGTGATCCCATCATCCTTGAGTTTCACGGAGGCATCCGTATAAACAATTTTGCAAGATCAAGGTCCATGCCCCCGTGTAATCAGTGATTGAAACTGCTTGCTCTTCTAACAGCGTGAGTTTGTGTAAGTGTTGAGTAATGACCATTAACTTAAAATGTTCTAATGTTAGTCATCCTGTCATAGCCTCTGTGTTCAGAGTTGTACTTAATAATCTAGCCTCTGTTCCGCTCCTGCTTTAATCTTTGCTCGAAAATGGCAGCCTCTTCTGATAACTTTGAAATTACAGAAATTACAAAAGTATTACACCCGTTTTTCATCATTCTCTCCCTTTTGGGAAAGAGGGAAGAGGCTGGCATATTTGGACTCTGCCCTTGAAGATAAAGATGAGCTCGTTAATAAGTTGGAGCCTTAAAGGCAGTTCCTGAAAGGCAGTCATCTTCTGAGCCTTCTGGGGTTGCTCAACAGTGAAGTGAAAGGAGGAAGATAAGAGGTTGATTGTTGTGGATTGTTTGGAGTATACAGAGGCCGTGCAGTTGTACAGCTGCACATTTCATCAAATAATCATTTCCTTGAGATATTATCATTATTAAATGCAAGCAAAATGACTCCAATAAAACAATTGAGTCTCATTTGTACGGTCTCTCTCTGCAACGTTGAATGACAAGCAAGCATCAAAAGAAAATCATTTATGCCTTTATAGTGGACTCATTGTAGTGTCGTGGTCCACAGGCTTTTGTTTTATTATCTTGCATGAAAAAGATTTTTGATCTTTTACAGACTTAGGCAGGAATAGGGAGAAGCAGGGAAGGTGAGAGCGAAAACACGTTTTGCCTTGCAGAGTTGCCTTTTACTTATGAGAAATAAGGCTGATGTTATCACCCACTTTCTAATCAAATTTGACAGGAGCATTTTGTTAAGCCACTTTCTCTTGAGTGGGAATTTTGATGAATAAGGCTCTCGTCTCTGGTTTCTAAGTATTACTTTACACTGTTCCCAAGCATTGTTTGCCTTAATGGATGAATTATTGTACTATGGCAGAGAAGCAGATAATTCACAGCCTCATTTTATAAAGTGAGAGCCCAAGGCACAGTAATTTAACTTGCAGAGCAGTGAATGGAGCCCAGGTCAACTACCCAACATACTCTTGATGAAAAGTTTGCTCATGTGGCCTCAGTATTTCTCTTCAGGAAATTATCGCTACTGGAGAACATCACGACTTTTTGCCAGGGACCTGCTTGTACCTGAAGCAGAGACAGGCAGTGCTTTTGGCGCACTCCTGACGCACTTCTCTTTCGGATGCTTTTTGCCACCACATCTGTGGGTTGATAGCACTGGAAGAGGAGTTATCTCTGCTTGGTCTTCTGCCCTCCTAGCTCATGGCTCAGCCCTTGAATAAGTGGGCAGCTGGTCACTTACAGAGCTGGTCTTTTTGGAAAGATAAACAGTAAAATAATTTCTAGGCTGAAGCAGGTTTTGTGCGACTGCGGCATAGCCCAGTGCAGTAAACTTCTTAACCAGATTTGGAATGCTCAGCTGCACAGCTAATACCAGGACTCACGCACACGGTCATGTTGCCTGTAAGGTCTGTCTCTGCTTGCAGAGTATGCACACTGGCTGCCCGCTCTTCCTGTGAGTAAACTACCACTGCAACATCAAATGATAATTTATATAAAGCATATGTTTCTCTTGCTCACTAAGGCTGTCTGGCTGAGGCTGGGTCAAAGAAGCAAATCCAAATGACTCTCCATTGTTATGTTTGGAAATTTTCAAACCACTGCAGTGGTACAAAATGGTTCCTTTCTGCCAGTTTGTGTAGCCAGCTGATGCTAGCCCTCTGAAAACAGGAGTGTCAGTGCAGTTCTGCTGGTGGCATTCAGCCTTGCAGAAACTTGCTGGCAGTTGAGATAAACCCTTTGCACCGCACATGTTCCTGGAAGGACTGCTGAACACGTTGACAATGGCCATGGTGCTCCAACTCAATAAATCAAGGAGTGCTGAGAGGCCTGTATTTATTTTGTTTTACCTTCTCAGGAAGCATTTTGATTCTTCACAGATAATATATCTGGGGACAGGGAGGTAAAGCTGTTTTAATTCGTGCTGTTGGAGTACTTAACACATTAAGGAGGAGTGGTGAGATTCAGGTGTGGGAGGAGATGGACTGGTACTGTCCTTCAGTCTGGTGGCTGATTTTTAACAAGGGCTTGCTGAGGAACCCTCAAAATGCAAATTGTTTAGGCATATCCATGGAGGTGATTCTTTCTGAAATGCTGTTGCTGCTGTTTCAGCGTTCAGAAACTGCAGGAGGTGTATCTGTACTTCTGTGGGCTGTCTCACCTGGGTAGTTAAGTAGGGATGCTTGGACATGGTTCCTGCCTCTGCTAGTGGAGCGACTGCCAAAGCTAGAAAGCCCCATGTCTCTTACAAAGGTTGTCTCTCCTACAGTTAATTAAATACCGGTAACATTAGCTTTAAAATGAGAATTGTAAATGCACAGTGACTTTATTATAGCAACGTGTGTTGAACCAAGACCAGCTCCCCTTTGCTGGGGCAGAAGCTGCTGGCACAGGGCAGCTTTTCAGTGGGTGCCTGCCCCACTCTGCGCTCCACGCACTGTGTGTCCCTCAGCTGCCGGGCACGTGGTGAGGTGGCAGCGAGTTGTGAGTGAGGAGGCTTTGGGGCATTAAAACAAAGCTCCTTCCTGTCTGCGTCCAAAAGCACTGTAAGCCATGTGGCAAGAGGCTGTAGGAACTCTTTAAATGGTCCTGGTAGCAAGAGGAGCGGAGAGGGCTGCTGGAAAGACTGTATAGGGGACGTGCATTTGCTCCAAGTGTTATGTTAATATTTTGCAGTACTGCAGAAATCTCATTTCCAAGGTGGTTAAACTTGGCTTATTATGAATTCAGTTTATTGAAAACTTAATCTATTTATCAATAAACTCAGTCTATTGATTGTAGTGAGTTATGATTTTGCAGAGGAACAGGAATCCTTTCTTGTCATGGCCATTTGGAGCGATCGTTTTCCCCAGTGCTTTATTTTCAGGCAGGTTTTGTTTACAATTAAAGTGCTGTTTGGGAGGGACGTGCTCTCTTTAGGGAGGGCTGAGCAGCAGCTTTCTCAATGAATGGTTGGCAAAAGCTGCTGTTTGGGAGTTCAGAGCACCTCACTGACCCTCACCAGCCCCGTCTGACTCCGTGCACAACTCAGCATGGACTTTGTGCACCTCAGCTGCACATCTCAGCTGACTTTGCTCATCCATCTGTGTACTATGTCTTAAAGGCATATATTTATACTTTGGTTATTGAGGTTTCAATTAAAATTTTGTTGCACTTTAATATTCATAGTAACTAACCCTTGATTTCTAGTCTCAGAACACATGGTGCCTTATTTCCTATTTATTGTTCTGAACTGACTCTTCACTCTTCATATTATGGGCCTAGGAAAGTAGTGTCACTTAACCATTGGCAGTCCTTAACATTCCAGTATTGCAGTGAGTTTTCAGCCTGAAAAGCCTGCCTTTTGCTTAAACTTAATTGGGAATTGCTCTGCTGATGGCCATGGAAGTTTTTGGTTCATTTCTCCATCTCTGCTGTTGGATCTGTGCCCTATTAGACTCTGAGTTACTTTGATTTGGTGGTGCCTCCAGAGAAAATGGCCATGTTTTGGGACAGAGATCCCCTTTTTGTTGTGAACATTGTCCTCTTCCTGCAGTTGCTTTTTGAGTTACCAGAGTCTATCAACAGCTTGGGTAATTGCAGCACCAGCGGAAGAGCGGGGTCCGGATCCAGGCTGGAGTCCGTATGCTTTTCCCAGCCACCCGTATGCAGCAAGGCTACAGCTCTTCAGTGTTAACAAATAATATTATTTCAAAAGCTACTTATAAAAACATGAGTAATTGGGCAAGTGACAAAGGACTTTCTGTTTATCTTTTTGAACAATGGAAAATACCAAATAGCCACAATTTGTTCCAGTTATTTACTGTCTTTGTTTCAGAGCCATTTCACGGGCACAGGATTTAAATCTGCAAGAATGAGGGAAGATGGTGACTTGGTTTTGTCCTTAAAAAAATAAATAAAAAGATCAAAAATTACAGATTTCTTTCCTAGGATAATATTTCTTACTTGTGCAATACCATTTTTAAAGCCTAACAAGTTTAAGGTTATTTTAATGATCAAACCAGACTTTTAAATGCGTGCTGATATCTTCGCCATCCCAGAGAATACTACGGTTTGGAAAAGCTTAGTACAAATGTTCATGTTTGTACCCTGAAAACAGTAGATTTGGCTTGCAAATAAGAACTAAGCAATTATCAACACTAACACTAACCAAAACAAAATGATATCGCAATTTAATAGGCTGAACAAAGTTGGTGATGCTGAGTAAAGTGGGAAATGGAGGAATGTGTGTTTTTAAAAGGGAAAACGTTGGAGGAGGAACACTTGCAAAAAATTATTCTTGCTCTCATGCAGTTGTCAAAAGGGGAGATGAGTTGAGGGCATCGAGCAGATAGTGCCACCTCCTGGCAATGTAATGAAAAACAGATGCTTGATTGAGATGGCGGGTACACATGAAACACGGGTGGTATGTGTCAGTGATGCATGAGACAGTATCTAGAATCAGTTAGGTATTCTTTTGAAGCATTGGTGAAGGATCTAGAGATGGGAAAATTGGACCAAATCCCCTATATGTGTTTCCAAATTGTGGAAATAAACTGTCTGTAGATATACCCACTCACTTGCCAGCTTTGCTTCTTGTCTTTTGCCATCTTGTGCCCTTTTAACTCTTCCACCATGGAGTTGGTCCTCATGGCACATAAAGCTGCTGGGAAGAACCGTGTTTTAGTCGTGTTTAATTGTTCAGTTCTAGTCTCTGGATGAACAAGAATTAGTCTCTTCCCAGGGAGACAGATAACCCTGAGGTCTGCCTCGTTCATGGCCTGGTCAATTCTACAGCTATTATGAATCTATTTTAGAGTTCCTCTGGAAGACTTGGCACCTGCCTTCTGGTTGGTGTGCCTCTACGCCATGGACAGGACTCGCAGGGGTCTCACCTGCCTCGTGTTTTGTTTTTCAGGTGGTACCAGAGAGATTGGGTCTGCTCTCACCAGGATGTGTATGAGGCACAGAAGTATAGAGTCCAAACTGCGGCAGTTCTCAAGGTGAGTGGCTCTGTACCTGGCCAGAGCTTGAGGTTCATATTTTGGTTGCTACTGGGAAACACCCAAAGCTGTTCACAAGCATTAGTTTTTCAGCTGGTCTCTGACCATGTCACTAAGAACAGCAGTTGTTTTCTGCTCTGCAGCCCACAAGGTGTTCTGAACGTGCAGGATTTCACTGCATGTTCTGGGGAGTGGGAGCACTGTGAATGCTGCAAATTCCCACTGTCAGTTCCTGTTGCTCAGTGCCAAGCAGGCGGCTGCTGATGTGACCAACCTGTCTTTGTTTTGGGACTTTAATCTTAGTCACTAAGTTTTAAACAAGCAGCAAGTGTTCTGCTGCTTCCTCAGTTTACCGGAGAGCCCAAGTAGGTTGCGGCTGAGAGAGACTTTCAGCAAACAAGTGTGGAAAAGGCAAATTCTCTGACCAACTTTTTACAGTTGAAGTTAGACTGTAGAGGTAATGGAAGAAGATTGACTCGTGTAAGCTGGGCTATACATAAACAACCTACTTCTGTAGTTAGTAGCAGTTTGCATGTGTGCCTTTTTTAACCAGGCTTAAAAATTATACTTGGCCTTGAAACAAAATGCTGCTTCACCATTTGCCTGATGTCCTGGTATGTCTTTTCCCTTTTAAAATCAAGATATTTATGAAATTGGCCATGAGGAGACAACTTTAGTCTCTAGTTACTCCAGAGTTAGCTGTTTAAATGATTCAATCCCAGTCTCATTAATTAGTGGAGCATTACTAGTGTTGTATCATACACTCCACTAGTGAGAGGTGAGGTTCATCAGTGGGCAGGATGTTGTTTGACTGTACAACTGCTGTGTCTTCTTGTGCATCTACATGTGTTACTTAAGTTTATAATTTTCATGGCTTTGTGAACCTTTCTGGTCTCTGGAGTATCCATTTAAACTGCTCTTTGTGTGACAAATGAGTAGGCTCTAGCTGTTTACACTGGCCCTGTTTTGGGTCACTCCTCTGGTTTACGCTCTGTTCCTCACTGTCCTGAACTTCAGCACAGTAATTCTGCTTATCTTGTGATGTGGATTTTATTTATTTATTTTAATCCAGTCCTTTCTTTTGCTTTCTCCAGTGTAAACATTTTTATGTTCTGATATTTACATTGTGACACTGGTAGCTGTCACAGCAAAAAGTAAAAATACTCCAATACTGACCTTGGCTCTCTATATAAGAATAGGGGCATCTGCAGGATTTGATTGCTCTTTGTGTTTTTTCAACAAAATTAGTGCTTTAATTGACTGTCTGATAAACCCACTTCAAGAACAGATGGAAGAGTGGAAGAAAGTGGCCAATCAACTGGATAAAGACCATGCAAAAGGTAGTTATAGAGGAAGAATTCTTTAATAGGAGTAAGATTGTAATAGCAGCTTTTCTTCCTCTTTTCATGTTTGTGTTGGGGAACCGGATGACGTGCTTAAATATGTATAGCAACTTTTCTAAAACGCTTCTCTCCCAGAGTGGCTAACAATTTTTTAACTCTTGCATGTATATTTTGAAGGTTTAGCTTGCAGGACACCAAGGGACGGGTTGTTTTTCTAGACTGGTAACCAGTGACTAGTTTTAACTCTGTTAGCCTGCTCTCACTGAATGAGTACTGAGGACTGGGGATGCCACATCAATCCCTGAAAAGCCCTGGGGTGTAGTTAAAAGCTAACTGTAAGATCATGTTATGTCTCAGACATAGTGTCCTCCAGAGAATGCACAGCCCTGTAAAACATTCCATATCATCATTTTAAATCTGATGCGATACAGAAATGTGCACCCGGGGAGCAGGAAAGCTGTGTCATTGGATGTGGGATGCTCAAAGCTGCAGAGCTGATGATGGCTCTAGAGGCTTTCCTGGGGGAGTGAGCAGGAGACAGCAAAGTCTTGCACAGCAAGAGCATGTTGATAGAGGCCTTTGGCTTTGCAAAACTTGTAAAGGGGGTGATATCCCTCTAGCACGGGTGCTGAAAGCAGGTTGCACTTCATCACTGGCCCTTGAAATTTGCAGACTTCTGCTATGTTTGCCAGAGGCAGCATCACCTAATTTATTTTGGGGAAGGTGACAACTGACGGGAAGGAGTGTGCATGGCCTCCAAAAAGTTATTGTTTCTTTGCCCCACTACTACTGTGTTCAAACAGAAGCAGCTAAATCAACAGCTCTTATAAAAAAAATTCCACCTTGTGCTGCCGCGTGTTAAGGAGGTAGTGAGCAGGAGGGAGGAATTGCTTGGGTCCTGCAGGTAGAGGTGACCCTGGCCAAAGTGGCAGTGAGATGTGGGGTTTAGTGGGTAGACTTGGGTGTTGGGGGTGCAGTTGGTCTCAGTACAGTTCCTGTGCCTGCCTCCAGCCTGCTTCTGTTTTTCTGTCTAGAAAAGAGTAATAACATTGACCACCTTTGTTAAAATGTATCTGTATATAGATGCATACATTTTATCTTTGGGGCTGTTTTTAAGTATCAGTTTTCATACCTGGTACCTTCAGTGTGCCTGGACCAGAGGTGGAATATTTTGTTCTGGGATTTTAATTCTCCCAAGATTTGCAGCTCATCTGAAAATGAGGACAACTTCAGTGTGCTCCACTTCATCAGAAAGAGCTGTCAATGTGACCCTTCCTTGGGCAAAGTTTTAGCACCCTCTCCATCTGCCTGACTCTCATGCTGGAGAGGGATCACAGGATATTCTCTGCCTTGCCATTTCTGGATGCCTGGTTTTGAGCACAGATGTTTCGAGAAACGTGTCATCTCTGTTTTCCATTTCTGAGAGTGGATGAGTCTCTGAAGAGAAAAGCACTCTAATTTTGTACTGTGTTCTCAGTTGTTATTTCTGTAAAGGCTTTGTTTGTTTGGGAATGATTTTGGTATGTGAATGTGCTCACATCCTAAAACGTTATATTAAGCCAAACATATAGGCAGGACAAAGCGTGAGTTCTAAGTCACTCGGATTAATAGTAGCCATCCTCTTAAGATTTCTAGTCTGATGTCTTTAAGCATAGCCTTTTCTGTAAAAACCATTCATTTTGACATGGAGTATGTTGATAATGGAGACTGTGTGTTTTTTTAGAATACAAAAAAGCCCGCCAAGAAATAAAAAAGAAATCATCTGACACACTGAAGCTACAGAAGAAAGCAAAGAAAGGTAACTTGCTTCATACTTGTACTGTTAAAAATCTTTTGTTCTGTGCTCCCTGACAATGATTGAACAGTGATAGGAGTTTTTATTGTAATCATTTGGTCCCCTGTAATGTATTCCTGGTACGTACTTGAACACCAGAGTACAATTACTATGTGTCATTTAAATCATATTCCGAAGCTTCTTTCTAGTGTTCCTGTACAAAAGCCTTAAAACTGTTTGTACAAAATCAGTCATGTTTTAAAATGGAGCGCTTGCTGCTAACTTATTCCTCTTAGGAACATTGACACTGTAACATGACTTGTGCAGATACCTGTAAAATTCTCTAGAATCTTTTGGAATAATATAAAAAAAAGCCATTATGTAAAGATTCTGTAACTTAACATTTCTCACTGTTCTCCCTTTCTACCACCTCTCTCTCTTTTTTTTTTTTTTTTTTTTTTAACAGCCTGTAATCTCATAAACCTTGTATTATTCCTCAGAGAGTGAGAAGGTGGCATGGGTTGCTCTCAGGGGGAGGGCACTTGGCAACCATAGAAAACTGAAGATAAGGAAGAAAAGAAAGGGAGTAGGGAGTTCTCCACAAAGGCAGTCTGTCTTTTTTAGCAGCTGAATGTCATCTTCCTTTTTGCTCTCCTACCACCATATTGCCACAGAAGTTTCACCATCATGTTAATGGAAACATGTCACTGATAGCTGCAGCACTGCTGTCACTAGGGGTTTTACTTGGCCAAGTGTGAGCCCCAGCAAGCTTTTGAAAAGTGATACAGAACTTGTACAGCAGTAGACTCTCTGGTTCCATTTCCCAGCACTGGGCTCTCCCCAGCTGGGTAGGAAGTGTGCTTTGAACAGCTCTCTGCCTGCAGGTTGCAACTTGTGCTTTCTTTCTTGCCTAAAAGCTGTGAGCCCCTGGACAAGAAAAAAAAATGCTGGGGTGGGGAGTTTCTTGAACTTTTAAATTGTGTAAATGTTATCCAGAACAGGTGAGTGGTCTCTAACTGTTCTTCCTAATAGGTGAGTCAATAATTATGATGGTAGAAAGCCACATGACTGGAAAACTGCTCTGAATTTTAGCTGACTTTAGGGGAGGGTGGGAGGGGGGGAGGAAGGAAGGAGAGATGGAAGCCAACAAAAGAGAGCTTAGCTCAGTAGGCTCTGTGTGTCTGTCCATGGGAAAGTGTAGTGGTTTAAGTGTAGTGTTTTAAATCAGAGTGGTCATCTTTAGGATGACATGATTTTGTGTGATACGATTTCATTTTGGGGTGATACATAAACATGTTTCTCGTGTTGTGTGATGAATTGTCTGGCTTCAGACCAACAGCTTTAGACAGTCTGTGCTCTTCCCTCCCTTCCTTTTCCTTTCTTCCCCCCTACTCTGGTCTCTTCACTTCTTGTCCCCATGTGATACAAACAACCCCTCAATGTGTGGTAGGTGAAAGCTGATAAAAGCATGTCCATGACCTAGGAAGAAGGAACCATTTCTTGAACCTGTTTCTGTGCCTTAGCAGCTGTCTGGCTCTGTCTCCCTTTTATCCTGTTTCTGAGCATTGAATAAATCAATCTGTAGTTTTGGAGAGGAGACAGCATTCTCTCTAAAGTGGGAAGAGGAGAGAGAAGCACTTAAAGCCTTCTGAAAAAAAACTCCACTGCTCTCATACTGCAGTGCCATTCTAGGTGGCTATCAGCAGTGATTAAAGCAAGTGGACTTCCTCCTTGGTTCTTCTGCGTTCCTATCTCCCTCACCAAATGTGTGCTATGTCTGGTGACGAGGTCAGCACACCGCTGTCTTGTCCTCCTTTGGGATTAAACATCCTTGAGCAGGGAGTGGAACAGGCCTCATTTTGCTTTCAGTTGTATAGCAGCCATGATGTGATTGAAGAGGTTTTTTTTTTCCACGTCATTCCCTTGGCTAATTTTGCTGTTTTGGAGTTGCCAAACTGTTGCTGTACTTCTCTACTGTATCCCTCAGAACTTGCTGTCACACACATGGTTGACTCGAGAGCACCAACCCAGTGAGACTGGGGTGAGGTTAAAGCAGAGGGATGCATATGGGAAAGGTGGAAGCAATGAAGGCTTGCAGGTAGCCAGTACAGGGGAAAGGAGGAGCTGCAATATTTTTGAGGAGGGAGAGTTGTTCTTATGATCCCTGGGGGGGAAAGAGGCAGGGAGGTGCTGAGTCTCATACAGATGTGAGAATAAATGCCCAGAGCTGGTGGCCCTGTGGATAACCAGCACAAGTGAGTGGGAGGTGGGAGGAAATTCACCCTGTCTTTGTGCAAATTATCTACAGTGCTTAAATACACAAGAAAAAAAAAAAAAAAGTAGCATATGCCTTTTCCCCTCTGTGTTTTTGATACCTACCTCGAAGGAATAAAGTGTTGGTCTGAGTGCAACGTCAGCTGTTGTCATGAAAACCTTTTTGTATGTACCCACCTTGACAGATCCGTTTAGTGTGCTACGTGGTGAAGTATGTTGCTCTTGCTGTCACAGAGGGATAATCAAGAAGAGGTTTATTTATAAAATGATAAAGCTGCAGAAGTGATTCTGCTTTAGGTCACAAATGAGGTTTGAACAACGGGCAGAGATACTCTTGGGTGAAACTGTCCTGGCAGGCATGTGGCTGAGTGCATGAATGTCTTGCTGTGTCTTTAACTCTCCTGTTTCCCCATTGCTCAGTCTTACTTCTTTTGTTCTGTTTTTCCTCAAGCAGGACCCATTCTTTTGATTTTTCTGTAAAGTTACTGACTCACCTATGGGAACTCTAAAACAACCAATTCATTCCCTTCCTAGCGCTTTGTAAGAATATTTTTGAATTAAACTTATGATCTTCTGTGGGCAAGTGAGCTGTTTGCTGAATTCTGGATTTGCTTAAATGCTGTGCATGCTACTAAAATGTCCTTCAAGCTTTTTCTGCTGTGACTGGATGGGAAAATGTGGGGTTTTTCTGCTTTGGGCAGCTTCAGATCTAGGAACTTAAATATAACCCTCTGCTTTTCTCATTGGTGCCATAGCAGTGATGTCCTCTCCCTGCTGCATCAGGCTGCAGAGGCTCCCTCTCATAGCTGCCAGCTGCAGCATGTGTAGCAGCTCCTTGCTGCTTGTCTGCATCCCAAGGATGTTTGGAAGAAGGGGCTGTGGGCTGTGGCTTGTTGTGGCAGGAGTGCTGCAGGTTGGGCACCTCACCTTGGCGTTGAGGGGCTGAATACATCAGGGTTTGCCTGCTCTCTGGCTTGTGCACGGTCTGTTTGTTCTAGTTCCATGCGACCAAGCTGAAAGTTCAGGTTGGGCGTTTAAGATCATTTTATTGGAAATTATCTTTGTCAAGTAGGTGTGTTAATTGTGATAAAGGTTTTCCCAAAGCTTGGAGTGATGGGGAAACACCAAGCTTTCCGAACAAAACAAAAGGGTGTTAGGGCCCCTTTTGGGAATTTTGTTAGAGCACATCTCGTAAAAGACATCTGTGTGTAAATTAAGGTCTTGCATTTCAAAAGGCCTTACAAGGATAATTTTAATTATTTTTGTTGGTTTTGACTGAAGAAAGAAAAAATCCATATGAAGTCTAAACATGTGTAGTCTAAATAGGATCCTGGTGCACCCCTCAGATCCTTGCAGTCCCTGGAGGTATCATAGTGATCTTCAGGGTTCATCTTTTTCCTTATGCCCTTGTTCTCGAGGTGAACAGGCACATTGCCCACCCCAGCACTGAAACTTCGCTCTTGTCTGGACAGATGAAGCTACATAGTGCATGGAGCTGCGTACATCTTCTAAATTGCTCTTTGTTTTCAGACAAACATTGGACATCAGAAGTCAGCCCAGCTAACCTGAGTCAGCAGAATAATTACACATAAATTCCATGTTTAGGTTTCTGCTGAGTCAAGGCCTCGTAAGTGGCTCCATAGCTGCTGGAAGCTGTTGATGCTGTACTCAGTTCAGAGGAGACAGCAGCTGTGGCTCTGCATGTAACCATTTTGGAAGGTTAACAAAATGCATGATTCTTAGTTTTCTTTTAAAAAAAAGCATAGAGTAACTAACTTAAAATATAATTTAATGTATATGTAAAATCTGGAGTGCATGTTGGCTTTATTTTCTGTGTTTCAGCTTGGCTATTAATGATTAACTGGACAGGTTCCCCTTCTGCCTGTAACGTGACTGGTCGGTTTCATTTTCAGGTTCTTCATGTGTGTGAGCTTTGTGAAAAATGCTTAAATCTAAGCAAACTTATGAAATTAATTACATGTAGCCTCCCAATAACATAACACATGTTAATGTGAAAACTGAGTTTTATCTCCAAGACATTTGTAGAAGTTTCTGCAGAGTGACCTTAACGTTCAGTAAAACATTTCGTATTGTGTCCCCTTTACTTTTGAGTATGCAGCAGTTTTGGAGAGTATTCTTAACTTTAATGAAGTTTAGAGAGTAGAACATGATTATTAATTCACTGTAATACTGCCAGAAGTGCTTTCTCTTCCCCTCCTTTCTGTTAGCAAAGATGACCTGTTTGTGTTTTAGAGCCTTTGCAGCTGTTTTTGTGTTGTTACGCTCTGGTCTTTGAAACTGTAATATTGTTACACTCCTCTCAAGGGTGATTGTGCAAACCCCTTGACTTTTAACTGAAAAACATAAAGCTTCTTCAATGTCATTATAAGCAAAGAACATCTCAGTTCTTAAAGCAAATGCTGACCTTCCCATTCAGGTACTTTGTACTCTCTGTACGTGGCACTTGCCCTGTCTGGAGTGGCAATCTGGGGAGGGAGGACCCCTAGCCAGACCCTTTCCCCACCAGGAGATGGCCTTACTCCTTTAAATTGATCAAATGTGGCACGATGACCGAAGTGAGAGCCAGGACTCACTGTGGAGTCAGTATGATACAGCTCAGAAGGAGGGAGGCTAATGAGCGATTTATCCTGATCTGTTGCCCACAGAAAATCCTGTGTGGATGAGGCCATGGTGCCGGTGGGGTTTTGGGATGGTTTTTACCTTCCCCAACCCTCCAAGCTTATAATGTAAGCCCCACATTATAAAATTAAGTGAAGACACATTGCAAAATCAGTGACCAGAGATACTTCCTTGATTTCTTTTCATTCCTTGAGTTCTGAATGCCTCTTGATAGTTCCTCTCTTTTTGACAGAAGGCCACATTTATTGCAAAACTTTATATATAAATTTTTTAATTAAAATACACATATCATGGTTAATCTTTTTGATGTTCTTCCGTGTTGTATCAGCAATTAGTTTTTCATTTAATTAACAATCTATTAAATTGCAATAGAGAACATCAAAAAGCACTGTGGTTGCAACGCAGCACCCACCTAAAGTTTTGCAAGTTTGAGTTCCCTCTTCTCTGCAAGGGTATGAGCTTTGTGCTACTTCTTCAGCTTGACCAGAGTTTGACAGTAGTCCGCATTCTGCACTTGCTCTGAGGCACGAGTTAACATGTTCTCACCTAGGAATCTGCAAGCTAAACAAAGTTCCTAAACAGGTTTAAATCTCTTAAAATAAAACTGTATGGTAAATAAGTGGGAGTTTAATTTGCAACAGCCCATCAGGAAGCAAAGCTAATGTTTTTATCAGCGACGGAAGAAGTTAAAATAGTCTAGCCCAAACTGCTCGCTCTCTTGTCTTGGCACTGATGATAATGTCTAAACTGTAGGAATGCTGGAATACCAGTTTGACTTTTTTTATTTTCCTTTCTGTGTCAATTTGTGTCCTGCAATTTCTCACCATGTGCACCTGCCTGACAGCTGAGGCTCTGGGTAAGTCTGTGCCATGCTGTAACCCTGGTGGCTGGTTTATTGTAGCCCTTGCTGTGGCCTCTTTATGGTGTCTGGTCTCCACTAACTGCCTAGACTTTAATTTCTAACGAAACTAAAATATCGCCTAATCTTAATGAACAAACCATCTTTTGATTTATTTTCTTTTGGCATCTAATTGGAACACTGTAAAAGAAGAAAATCAGTATCTGGTTTATTTTAGAAAGGGATTAACATAGACTGATAAACCATGTGACAGTTGGGAGAGAAGTTAAATGGAATAGACTCGTCATCGAGGTGATGTTCAAATAATTGAATATCTTATTGTTAATATGACTTTTAAAGTCTAGAGCTTAAAGTCCTTATTGTTGTTCTTTGTAAACCTGTGATCCAAGTCCCCCCTTTTTTTCTGAAAGTCGCATGCACCTTTCTTAACTGATAGATAAGAAATCACTATATTTAACTTCATGTGGGGAAGGGGTGGAAATCAGCATCGCAATTGTCTCCTCTTCTGCTGCCTAATCACATCTCAAATCTGTTTTAATTGGAGTGTTGTTTCAGTTGTATTGCAAATTTAAAGTAGCTGCCTTGAGATCTTCTTGTGCATGAAACCCAGTGTATCTGAATTTGAGAGAAATAATCATACCTCCACTCGTAGGTGTAATGATGTAGGCATTGCCCTTTGGAGAAGCCTGGATTGATTAGGTCGGGAGACTCTCAATGGACTCACCTCAGCAGGCCTCCTGAGCTGGGCACTGTGATGGCTGTTGCTTGTCCCCTTTTTTGAAACCACACTTCTTGTTTTTCCCGGTTTGTAGTTCAGTGTGGAAGTTTCCTTTGGTAACTTGGAACATGTCCTTCAAGGGACAGCTTAGCCCTTTTGAACGCTAGCAGCTGATTCAGGTCTCCAGTAGCCATCTGAAAGACTCAGAATTGGTTGCTGAGGTCTGAATTTAAGCCAACCTATGAGGTTTTCCACCTTCCGGTAAACAGTGGCAGAATTCTTCTGTTCTCAGCCTAGATGCATATTAGTTAATTTATTGGCTCTGCTGTGCAGGACTTAGAGGGGCTGTTCATCCTGATAGCTGAAGCAGGTGTAGTTTTGTAAAGAAGGTGATCTGGGAATGAATGACTTGGAGTGTGCTTTGGTTTGTGCAAGTAGAGGTGTACTCAGCATTGGCCCATACACTGTAAATTCTGCCACCCTGTAAAGTATCCATTATTGAATATTCAAGTTCTGTGCAGACACCTAAAAAAGTGCAAGGGAACACTCCTTAAGTAAGAATGTGGAAAATAATTTCACCAGTATTTGCTGCAGTACTTTGTCAGTAACAGCGTTAACTTAAGCGGTCAGACTTGCACTGAGAGCATTTAAAAATCCTTGTTCTTCTTTGCTGTTGCTGACAGCTTTCTAGTTTAAGTTGTTTTATAAAACATAGGCACGAAATTGTGTTGAAAATTAGATTTACCTTTTTCCTTCTCCCTAATATGTTTCCTTTACTAAAGTTCTTTGCGAACAATGGTTATTTAAGAAGCTGCATGAGGCTTTCAGCCAGGATTCACACAGAATGCTGTAAAACTGAGGTTTTAATGCATGTTGGTCCTTTAAAGCCCTTGCACGTCACAGTAATGATGTGAAGCACCTGCTCTGAAATATTAAGACTGTCCTTGGACTAGCAGTGGATTCATGTTAATATTGATGAGAAGCAGTTCAGCTCTGCAGTTCATTAGTTCATTGCCTGTGTCAATCTGCAAGTCCCCAGGCTGTTGGAGCATGGTGCTGTTGGAGAAGTCAGTCCACAACTCCAGTCTCGCATTTCTTCTCCTCTCTGCAACATCAAAGCTCCACTTTGAGAGAGGCTGGATTTGAATCTCTCCTCGGTTTGCAGATTGTTGTCTTGTTCTTCCAACTGTAACTGGATGCGCTCTGCAGAACCATCCCTACATCACATTCATGGTGTACATGAATCCCTGCATCACACACATGGGTGGCTGCAGGCCAGAGACTTGTGTCTGCATTTGATGCTTCTGGCCATTGCTAATGCTGACTGCTTTGGTGGGTCATTCAAGCCTGTCTGCAGCTGGGGTAGGAGTGTCCTCCCAGATGGACTTTTACAGCTGCTCCATGGTGAGACTGTTCTGGAACTGGTTTATGTCATTGTGATAGTTGTGTTTGCTTGGAAACATTTCCAAACGGGTAACATAAAATGGGGAGAATGTGAGCTGGAGAGAATAGTTAATTTCTGGTGTTCATTATGGTTGTAAACCTCATGTCTGCAGCAAAAATAGTATAATCAGTTGTCAGGGGTGCCATAGACAAGTGACCTTCCCCACATAATTCAAACTGGAAAAGAACTGCATCACTCTCCAGTGGTCAGTATTCTCTTCTGAGATAAGCAGTAGAGTCAAACTAGCAGAGACCCAAAGTGGGTGAGGATCAGAGGTGATCAGCAGTTGGCCCTCACATCCTTGGTGTTCTCTGGGTGTAGGAGTACTGTTGAGGGACTGTGCTCTGCTCTGCTTAGTGAAGTATAGTGGTTAAATTGGGCAAACATCTCATCCCTCAAATTCCCAAGCTGTCTGAATGCAGTGGGAGGTGATTCAGGGAGTGCGAAGAGTTATGCAAAATTGTCATCTGCATTATAGAGCTTTCAAAGTATGTTAATAAAGGTTTCCTGCTCCTATGAGTTGCAAGGAGACATCAAGAGAGAGCTATATTCATGCTGTGTAGACATCTGACTTTAGAGACTCACCTGAATGATTCACTGAAGCTTGTTTCCTGCTCCTAATTATACCCTGGACAGCTTCTGTGTTTTCCCTGGCTACACAGGGGCCCAAGAACCATAGTATACAAACAGGCCCGTGAAAGTAGAGGTGAGGAGATGGTATGTCTGTTAATGTCCTGACTCACTGAAAAGAATAAAATGGAAACTTCATAGAATCTTATCTTAGAATCTTATCTTAGAATCATAGAATGGTTTGGGTTGGAAGGGACCTTAAAGATCATCAAGTTCCAACCCCCCTGCCACAGGCAGGGACACCTCCCACCAGACCAGCTTGCTCAAAGCCCCATGCAAACTGGCCTTGAACACTTCCAAGGATGAAGCAACCACAACTTCTCTGGACAGCCTCTTCCAGTGTCTCACCACCCTCACAGAGAAGAATTTCTTCCTTACACCTAATCTAAATCTACCCTCTTTCAGCTTAAAGCCATTACTCCTTGTCCTGTCACTACATGGGATCCATACTTCACAGAGGTACAGAGGTTGCTGGAGAGCGATGCAGTTTTACACACGTGTTTGCCAGAGGGTTAAAATACATGGCTTGAATGTTATCCGGATGACTTTGTTGAACTGAGTGAATTACACAGCTGTAAATGAGGTTTATTTTTGCCCTATGTTTTGTGTGCTTTTATTGCACTGGTCCAAGATGTGGTGCTTTGTGAGGTCTACATAAATTACCAAAATTCACTGTAATTGAGCCCATTTTATCAGTGGACTACAGTTGCTTTTCTAAGCATGTGTCTTCTCATGGTGCAGGTGAATGCATTTAACAGATTCACTGCATTAAACACATTATCACATGGAAGAGCAGCTGAATGTTTGCAGCACTTCTCCAGAGCTGAACTAACAAGTATTTTATTTAGTTTGCAGCTAATATATTTTGTATTTTGTACACCCACAGTAGTGAGCCAGTATCTAGTTGTCAACAGCAGGACATTATTTCACCTGTTTCCAGGTAGCTCTCAAAATAGGGAGTCTGAGCAATAATAGCACTCCCAGTTTCATAGGGAAAAAACAACTCCAGTGATGAATAAAGTGTATAATCGCTGCATCTGTTAGCAAAGAAGACTATGGGGAAGGGCCTGAAGTGTACAGAACTGTCTTCAAGCAGAAGGGCCCAGTTTGTCTCCTAAGGATGACAGATGAGAAGGCACAGGACCTTCAGGGAGTTATCCAGAACTCTTCTACAGCTTGTTTCTGGCAGACGCTAATTTTGAGAGCGGAAGCAGGTGACTGCAGCTTCAGCTTCTGTTATTGTTAAAGTTACTTACTTTCAAAACAGTTTTATGAGCACATTACACCAGTCAGCCTGATCTACATGATCAGCCTCTGGCTGTTCCTGCTGGCAGTTTGGTACCCAGGTACCTTGGCAGTCACCAGTGTTGTTGATTCTTTGGGGATCCATTGCAGAGCTCTGCTTGTGGGTATCTGTGTAGTTTTATCTGGACTATGTCTAACTCTGTACAGAGGAGATTTGGATATATCCAGCCTGTAATGCCACTAAGCCAGTGTGATTATCTTTGATTCCATTGCTGCTCTCTTTCCTGTGGCTCTGGCCATGTATTGGTGCAGGGGAGCTGACAATTTCACCTCACTCTGGAGTACTGAAGGAATACATATGATAGTAAGGCAAAAGTTTTCCTTTCACCTTGAGTCATCTTCATTGTGCACTGTGCACATAAAGAGACTTTTCTTCCTCTGTGCAGAAACATTATGGTCCATGAAAATTGATTTGGGGTAAGCTGCTTGTAACTCATCCCCCATTTTTAAATGTTACCTTTCTGACAGTTAGCAGCAGTGGCTTGGATATGTACCTGGATACTTAAGTTTGCATGTGGTGATGTTTCTGGGAGACAAATTCACACTACTGAAGTTCTTTAAAATACTTAGGGGTGTAAGCTGCATGAAAACATCTTACAACTGCACCTTGCAATTACTGGCTCAGTAATACTATGGCTAAGCAGCAGCTCTTCATTCCTAGAGGAATAAATTTTTTGAATGATGGAGCATAAATGGTGCAGAATAAGGTACTTAACTGTCACAGAGAATTTTGGTATTGTAAATTTACTATAATTAACACAGTAATTAATCCAGTGTTTGATTGCAAAACACTGGATTTTTTTTTATTTCCATAGACAAATACTGGACAGTAATATGTATTTCAGATGTTGATAGGGTTCTTTTTTTTCATTTTGGACTTTGAAACAAAGAAAACTGCTTCAGCACTTGCTTGTGCAGAGTACGTGAACCCAGGGGTCCAATGACTTGTTCTTAATACCTTCTCATATAGGAGATTCATTCACTCATTTAGGGACTCCACAAAGCTGTCATTAGGACCTTGCTAAGCACAAAAGTAGGAAGGAAGAGGAATATACCTGGGGTTAGCGATTAATACTCTCACAGTTAGTAAGATGTTGATTTTCAGCAGGGATGATGTAAAGGGTTTCTACAGGTAACACTTTGAGAAAGTCCTTACATGAAATGTTGTCTTTGGCTTGCTGAAAACTTCTGAATTAAGCTGGATTTCTATTCTGTGCAAAAGGGGAAAAAATAAATGTTATTAAATGCTTGATTAAATTGGGAAAAAAAACTTGTCCTAATTTGAAAGCAAAAATGCTGGTTGAGACTTGACTTGAAAAAGCACAAGATCTTCCTCTGTAGAGATCCATGGTTTTGACAAAATGTACTCTTGATTGTTTCCTGCATACAGGACGGGGTGATATTCAGCCCCAGTTGGATAGTGCTTTACAAGATGTCAATGATAAGTACCTGCTGCTTGAAGAAACTGAGAAGCAAGCTGTCAGAAAAGCTCTGATCGAGGAACGTGGTCGATTCTGTACTTTCATCTCGATGCTGCGGCCCGTGATAGTAAGAGCTCTGTGTTTTAAGTCAGTACAACTCACAAATTAGATAAGTGTCCAAAAGCCTTTAAAAGAAGTAGCTCATTTTGTTTTAGGAATGAATTTCTAGAGCCAAAATTCAACCTGCACCTCTGCCTAGGAAGTGGTGAGAGACCAAAGACACCAAATCCCTTCGAGATGACTAATGGGAAAATAATGGGCAAAAAGATTTAAGTGGGCTTGAGTTCCTTGTGCATACCAACCTGAGACATTGCTAATGCAGTTTTTTCCATTGCTTTTTTAATTAATATTGTTTTTTAATATAAATCTTCCTTACTCCTACTCCAGTAGCTAGGACTGATAAATGTTTCAGGACCTTCCCTGTGTATATAATGACATTATCTGACAGATTGCAGGCTCCTTCCATGCAGTTCTCTGTCAGCTCTTTTCCTCCTACATGACAGCTTTTTCAGTTCATTGAAAAGGTTTGAGTGTGTTTTCATCATCTTGGGTTGTCTGAAGCCTGTTGATGAATCGTTTATGCCTTTGCGCAAGCATGATGCATTTCTGAAGGGTCTCCATCCTGCTGGAAAATGCTCCCAATGCCTGCTTACAAAGAGCATCAGTCTCAACAGAAAACCATGATTAGAGAGGTAGGGAGGTGAGAAGAGTTAAATCTTCTCCAAATTCAACAAAAGCTATACTTTTCCCAAATATGTAACCAAAAAATGTATCTCATTGATGAGAGAAAAGATTTCTGGCCCTCAGAACTCAAAGCAATGTTAAAGTAATTACAGAACTCTAAATTAAGATCTTTCAACCCTCTGCCCATTAAGCCATCACTTCTTATGAAAGAGGAGCTATACTAATCATTCCCACAGCCATCAGAAAAAAAAAAAGAAAAAGCTTGTACATTGTGTTATAGGTGTAATTAACGTTGCTCTTTTGTCTTTTCAGGAAGAAGAAATATCAATGCTAGGAGAAATAACCCACTTACAAACCATATCTGATGACCTGAAAAGTCTCACCATGGATCCACACAAATTGCCATCTTCAAGTGAACAGGTTAGCTCTTGTTATTTGGAAAGCATTTTTATTTGTAGCATATACTGCTTTTCTTTTCATGTTATATCGAATTTTGAGTACTAGCATTTAGTGACTTACTGTTTTGTTTTATAGATGAGTCACTGCAGCAAGGTCATTTTAACAAAAGCAATATTTTTAAAATGATTTTTAAGTACCAACTGAGTGCTTCCAAGGTATTTGGTGACACCAGTGTGAAATGCTAACAGTAACGCTTAGAGGTATATGAAGATGCCCAATTTCTGCTGAAAGTACATGAGGAATGACTGCCACCTCCTCACCCTACATTTTAACATCCCTGTCTTTATATGGTTGCAAGATTGCTGGGATTAGCTAGCTTGCTTGAGTCAAGCATTTGAGCACTTTTCTCTGCCGTCCTTAAAATGCATAGGAGAATGTGTATCATTAAATGACTCCAGATAGGATCTTTTTCTCCAAACCTGAGTGTGAACTCAGTTTTCTTGTCATACCTTAATCACCTTATCACTGACCTAGAAGAGCAAAGGAGGGAAGCTCTGCTGCAGTTGAATATTAGGTCTTCAATTATTTATTTTTAAATGCAACAGTTTTTAAACTCTCATGCCCTAATAGGGTTTGGGTTTTTTTTTTTTTTATGAAATAGAAAACACCAAAAAGTCCCACAAAACCAAAACAGCTTACAGCATGCATAAAATAAATCTCCAGCTCACTTTTTAATGATTTTTCCATTCAAATCTGAACTTTCCTCCTGTGATAGCAGCCTTAGTATTGAAGTATGGTAGTTCTGGAAAACCAAGGATGAAGCTGACTCTTCTGTGTAATAGGCACAGTGTGTAATTCTGGAAGAGAACTGAGACAAGGTCAATTGGTACTGAAAGTTTATAGTGGTGGCAAATGTTGCATGACAAGCAGATGCTTTCTGTTAGTAGAGGAAAAAAAAGAAAATCCACATCCTTGATGCTATTGATTATCTTTCATCAGGTAATTTTAGATTTGAAAGGTTCTGATTACAGCTGGTCTTATCAGACTCCTCCATCCTCTCCCAGTACTACCATGTCCAGAAAATCTAGTGTTTGCAGGTAAGTAGAATGGTAATATTTAATTTTAACCTATTTGGGGGCAAAGGGAGGCAAGTTCAGACTGTGGTATGGATTTGTGTGCATTCTTAAACAAGTCTTAATGAAATCAATCCCTCATGGTCTTTATCCATTTAAGTGTGTGACTGGGAGTATTAAAAAGGATGGGCATGACTGAACAACTGTTGAACTCAAGCCAACTTGAAGATGCTTTTGATTCAGTTCTCTTGAATCTATTTCAGATCAAAGAGCAGACTGTACTGATCTAAGCTCTGAGATTGTTCATTCATAATTTCCTTTTCTGTTTTTCATGTGATGACTTTTTAGATTATTCTAAGTAGCTGTTACTAATCAGTAAGTTAAACTGTTTGAAAAGGAAAAAACATCCTTGGCAATTGCCCTATCAGTCTGGTAGATGGAAATGCTTTTTTTGATACAAGTTTTTTTGACTGTTTAATGCTGTCTAATGCTGTCTTGAAATATGTTGAAACACTGGATTCTGTCTATGCTTTCTCCATAAAAACTGTTTTCTCTCATGAAACAGTTTATTAGCATGTTGCCCCCATAACCCTGGTGTCTACATTTACTCTTTCCTTTTACTGAAAAGGAAGATATCCTATTGTGTATTCTGCTCAACACCTTTCTAGCTGCTCTCGAATGATTACTTTTTAGTTTGCTTTATGAATAATGTACTACAGATTCCCTGTGTATCTGCAAAGTTACCTAAAGCATGTCAGAGCAAGTTAACATGACTTCTACGTACCTACTTGTCTCTGCATGCAGATATATATAAAAAAAAACTTCAATACTTTTATATATATGTGAAAACATGCATATTTAGAGCATTGAGCACAGGCCTGAAGATGCAATATCCTGAAGCTATAAAAGAAAATGGCAAAAAACACCCCAAACAAAATCCATAATCTGTTCATAATCAACCTTATCTTTTTGCCTGGTAAATCCTGTATGACAACAGACTCTTGTGTGTGGGTAAAGTAAGGCAGAGCTTCTCTTCCCCTGCTCCAAGCTGACTTGTACATTTTGTGTGTTATGTGGAATTTGTGAGCATGAGGTGCAGTCCTCACCCATGTATCCTTTCGATCCATCCCTTCAGCTAGTCAGTGTGCTGGTGCCAACAAAGGTAGGAAATTGCCTTCAGATTGATGCATCCTGCTAGTCCTGCTCAGCCACCCCAGCAGGAAATTTCAAAGGCTTCCCACATTGTGGCTGGTGTGTCACTGCTGTCATTCACAGCTACTGGAAATTAAAAATCAATCTCTTTGCAAACTCAAGTTTTTTTTTCACGGATATCAATTTGAGTTATTTAATCCTCTGATCGTCTTTCGTACTAACTGAAGCTACATACCCAGAGGCTTGACTTGCCAACACATGGCTTTTTTTCTGGTAGAAATCCCTCATGTGATTGAAGCTTGTCTGTGGTACTCTGAAGCACAGGGTTTTGTTGGTGCTTTCAGAAGTCTTGCGTGTTGGCCTGCTGACTGACTGCAAGAGCATGCCTAGAGGCAGACGTTCAGATGAACTGTGATATGTCTCAGCACCCTGCTAGAGAACCCATTGAAAATTTGAGCCATGGTGCAAGAGCAACAAGGTGTAAGTCAGGAACAGGAGGCAGCTGTCAGCAGACACTTTTTGTGCAAGTGCTGTGCAGGTGGGAGAGAGGGCGTAGCGCAATCCCTTTGTCCCTAACCAGACTTTGAGTGGTTACAGAATTCAATTATTTGAGTGAAATTCAAGGTAAAATGCCATTTTCTCTCTGGTCACAAGGGATACTGCAGCTGCTTACAGTTCTTTATTGATATATATGTGCATATATATATATATTTAAATTTAATTTGTCAACATTTTTTCTTTTCCGGTTTATGCTGCCTGTTGCTAGAGACATGTGGAATGTTAATTGTACTGTATATGGGTCTCTCCCCACCCCACCCTTGTGTCTTTTCCTTTCCCCTTTCCTTTCTTTGTTCCTTTTGTCTCACACAGCAGTCTGAACAGCGTTAACAGTAGTGATTCCCGGTCCAGTGGCTCGCACTCGCACTCACCTAGTTCACACTATCGCTATCGCAGCTCCAATCTGCCTCAGCAGGCACCCATGAGGCTGTCCAGTGTGTCCTCCCATGATTCTGGATTCATGTCCCAGGATGCTTTCCAGTCCAAATCGCCATCCCCCATGCCACCAGAAGCACCTAACCAGGTATGTGCAAGCATGAGAACAAAAACCTGAGCCTGAGCTGGACTCTGTAACTTGGCTCACCTTTCACAAAAATGATCTGGTGTGGTTTTGGGGTACCTTGGAGTCAAATTAAACACTGAGGGTGAGGGATGTCTCACTGCACTTCATCCATCTAAAAGCTGGGGCTCTAGCTGGAGTTATTTATGCTGCTTTTTCAGTTAACACTGAAGAAAGAGATGATTCAGTCTTCGGGAATTTGGTTTTCGCTCTGGCCCTGGAGGGAGCCTAGCTGCCTAACTTTCAGACACATACAGACGAGAAATAGCAAGAAGTCCCACCTTACAGGAGGAAATAAAACACACTTTACCCACTGCAGTTAATATCCTGCACAGATTGCAAGCTGTTAATATCTGGTGGCTGCTTACTGCTTAATGGACAAATACAGGTGCCAGAACAGCCTTCTGACAGACAGCCTTTGTATTGATGCTGGTGGCTTTGGAATCTGAGGCACAACTTTTATTCCTCCCCTGCAAAGGGCCTTGGAAGACACTAAATTCCATTAGCAGTATCATGAAATGAGTTTTGCCTTTTTTTTTTTTCAAATCCCTTTCTGTGGATAGCTTGCTGCTTTTGACTCTTAGTTGAGTACCTTCCAGAAATAAGGTTTCTGTATGAAAATGAGAGATATTTTTAATACTTTATGAAACTCATAAAAACTGAACGTTTGTATAGTTATACAAGATAATGTCCTGAACCTGGTCAAACTAAGAGGATTTCACTATAAATAAAGCAAAACTTCTCTGGAGCATTTTTTTGGTCTGCAGAAGGAAGGTGCTGCTCTATTTGTTCATGGCATCATTCCTGTAAAAACTAGCTGGCCACCTGCAGGCAGAGGTTTGAATGCCTCTGTGGCATGTATCTTCCAGCACCTGAATTCTCTTTTCTACTTTGATTTTGTTTTTTTCACAAATCACAGAGCCACTACAGTACTTTTTAAACAAGGCTCAACTGCCATCTCCCATTAGAAATCCCATTGTAAATCTTAGTTACAAATTGGAGTGGACTTAATATCCTGTTGCTGAGTACCACTCATTTTTAATACACCCTGAGGTCTCTGGAGAGGATTGTCCTTTAGTTTAAGAAATGTAGTTGCACTCCTTTTCCTGTGCTGGGAAATAAACAGTTTTGTGGACGTGGTTGGGGAGTAGATGTTTTTAATCCTCAGTCAGCAAGCAGCCAACAATTCCAGTGTTAGCAGTTAGCAAGTGCCACCTGCACACTTAAGCTACTCCCGGGCCAGTTTGACAGCACACTGACCCTTACCTTTTGCAGAACATTTAATAAGTAGCTCCCTTAGTGAAATTTGTAGGTTATCATCCAAAACAACACTGGTTCATTTAGGCTTGGAATATGTTCTCAAGGGAAGCTAATTTTTTTTTAATACATTTACCTCTTTCATTTTAATAGAAATGCTTTCTTTTCAAATTAATACATCTTCTGCACTGTCCCCAGTCAGGAGACATCAGCATTTTTTTATAGATGACATGATGAGGAACTTTGTGCACACTAATAAAATGAATGTTTTGTTTAGATTGGCTATGGCTAACCTAAGTGAAATGCAAAAAAGTAAATGAGCAATAATAAAGTAAACTGGAATAGTAACAAGGTAAGGAAGCTGGCTTTTAAGATACATGCATCAGTTATACGTGCTAGCATCATCTTTGGTTTCCATGGTATCCACTGCACCGGCATAAAAGGGCAGCAATCTACATGATGATGCTTTGTTTGCAGATGAGGATGTAACTTTGCAATTGCCCTTAGCATGCAAAAAGCCCAATACCTCTCTTTGTAAGTTCCCCTGTTCAGCGGGGGAGAGAACTTAGTCCGGTATCAGCTGGCACACAACCCTGAAAGTTGATGGGAGTCACGCTGTTTTACACCAGCTAAGTTCATACACATTCACTTCATTTTAGAAACTGTCCATAAAGTTGCAGACTGATCCAAGCACCACTTGAGCTATTTGTGAGCTGTAGAAGGCTGCAGCAGTGTGGCATTGACTTGACAAGTGTAGTGTGTTGGTATAACAAATAGGTACGTGCTCTGTATGTCTCTAGGTCTGTATACCTTTACACAGAGGAAAAGGTAACAGATCATTGCCTGGCCGCTTCATCTTTGCTTAAGTGTCTTGCTTTGTATGTTCAGCACTAAGTAAATTGTGTGTATTGTGCTGACAGGTAATTGTGATTGTGAGCTTACCGAGAAGCTGCTCAGTTTACAGCGTTACCTCGTGTTGTGTGTCTCTAACCAACTGACAGATCTTCCTTGTGGTATTGTGCTTTTGAGGCTCAGTGGTGGGTGGGGAGGAGCAGTGAAATCAGCTGCTGTTTCTAAAACACTGATGTCATTGTTTCGAGTAGTGACATTGAGAAAGCAGAAAAGCAAGCTCTGAAATCAACAAGGGGGGTTAAAAGCTGTACACTTTACGCAGGTGGACACTGCTGATGTTTGTGAGCTACGTGCTGTGGCAGCTACTGGGGCAACAAAACCCATTTTCTTTTAATAATTAATTAAAGAAAATAGGTAGAAGGGGGCTACAGAAATTCCTGTATTTTGGGGCTATTTGAAGCTTTTATACTCTAACCTACTTTTTAGACAAAAAAAGTGTCACTGAAAATTAAACTGAATTTATTCAAAATCACAGATGGCGGGGGGGGGGGAAGTCTCAAAACAAGGAGTAAGTAGAGATTTGAAGAAGATTCAGACTATGCCAGAGAAGGGATGGCTGGGAAAATGAAGACTGCTTTTTAGCCTATAGTTGCTGAGTAGTAAGTCTTACAGTTATCATGCTCTGCATAGAAGATAGGAAAAACAGAATTAGAAAACTAGACTCTGTCCTTACACTGGTTTAGTACCATCTCTTTTCTGCTGCACTGCTGTTTACATCACTGGGAATAAAAGTGTTAGCTTGTAACAGAGAGCTGTACATGTGGAAAGGTCACTGTAAAATGCTTTAATCTTAATTAAGCAAGTGCATTTGAGTATAGCTGAACAGCTGGAAGAGCATCTTAGCTCTGTTTCTGGAGCAGAACAATTTCTCTAAATGACAGATTTGAGGCCTGTCCTGGCCAGCATTGCCCATGGCATGTACTGACACCAGGTCAAACTCTTCTGACAGATCTGCTGCTGGGAGCACAGAGTAGCTCTTGGATGAACAATGAACATGGCTGGTATTGCTAAACCCACACGTTGCCCTATGTAGTAGACAAAATGAGGTCTGTAAGAGGATCTGCAATTAAATATATGGTAGTAGTAGAGATCTCTTTGATTTAGGTGGATAATAATAGAAGGATCACTAGACTTGAAGTGAACATGCATGTGGGAATCAATTATACAGTTGGATTTTAGAGGCTGCATATGACTTCATGGGGATGAAAGCAAAGGGGGAGAAAAAAGCAGATATAGAGAGAAAAACTGTTGATGTGCTGTCAAACAGCAGAGGACTGTATTGTTAGAATATTCTGGAAATTGCTTTCCCTAAACAGTGAAGTAGAGGGAAATGTGAACTTGCTTCTGCACGTACAGATTATCAAGCTGGAAAGATTCTGCTTTTGAGGAGACTCCATTGCCTGAAATAGCTTGAGACTGGAATAGGGGAAATAGATTGTTACAACTGTGCAGTTTTCCATGTAAATGAAGAATTGCTCCCAAATCAGACCTTAAAAAAAAAAACCAAAACACCCAAATCCAAACAAACAAAAAACTGAAATACATCTGTAAATTATCACTAGGGTTTTTTATTTATTTTTTTTTCCTCCTAACATCCTTGTATAGGTTAACTTTCCCAACAGTTTGTCCCTGACTAGAAGAGAGTAGCCCCTGGAGACATTCCTGGAAGTGAGGCAAATTGAGGAGGTGACCTTAAATCACTAACCAAGGCTTTTTGCAAGGTAACTGAGGTGTCTTCCACAGGCTGTAGAGGGACAGTAGATCAAGGTCTTCATTCAGATTTGGTCTACTGGGAAACCCTTGCCCAGGAGGCTCTGTCTAGTAGTGGAGGAATGGAAAGTGTTAAGAAAGCAATACTATACTTGAATGGAAAACATAGCAAACAGAGGATGCAAGTAATGCAAGATAGCCACAACCCTTTTGATAGGTTAGTAGGACAATAGATGGAAAATATAATACCAGTAGCCCAAAATACAGCTTTTTCCTTCTTTTATATCCTTGCTGGAATTCATACATATCACACCAAGCAGTGGGGCACTAGTCAAGATCAAGGCACTATCCAAGAGTAAGCTGCAACACAGTGTCTGAGAAACCAGACACCAAGCCACATATCTATAATGTACATTTCAGGAACTGGTTGTTACTGTGCAGAGCACAATTTTTGGTTTCTGCTGATACTGTTCACTTTAAGCTTTTTATCAGAAGAGATGTTTTGAGAGCAGAGCAGAACTACCATTATGGCAGCTGTGGGGAAAAAAACAACCAATCAATCTCCTAGGGTTAAAATAGCTAAAATGAAAGAACTAATTTTAAAAATTATTCAAACTAAGCAATCATTTTAAAAAGCAATTGACTAAAATAAGTTGAAAAAATCCCGATAGACAGATTTTTCACTCCATGGGGTGTGGAGTCAAAATTGCTCTGCCCAGTGTTTGCCTGTGCGTGTGCTCCCAGGAGCGCCTGTGCCGGTGGCTGTGCATCTAAAACGAGCACTCAGAAGTTTGTAGACTTTCTGCCCAAGGAGCTGTGAAGTTTCTGTTTTCAGCTCCTCTTGTACTTTTTGCTAAGAAAAGAAGGGTGGTCTGTGCTTCTCACAGCTGGGTTCAACCATTCAAGAGCGTTTCTGTGTTCTTTGACCTGCTGCCATTTGAATTTTCTTTACAGTTCTCCTTCAGGAGTTCAGTATTCTTCTGCTTCCTTCTCCATCGTTTTCTCACTGTTGTAATCCTTTTTTCAGCAAGACTAGAGGCCATCATTCCCTGTGCCATGCATGTTTCTCAAGACAAGGACACCCTGTTTCCTTATCACCACCTTTTACATTTCCTTCAACTACCAAGGTGTTTTCCCCATGTCCTCTTGGTTCATCCTTTGTCTAGCTTTGTCTGCTGAAAACAGCCATGCTGAGTCAGCAGGAAAGTCTTTTCTTTCATCTTTTTTTCACCTTGTAGACATTTTAATGCAAAAATAAGTTCACCATTTCAAATCTTTTCCCCCCCTACACCAAGTAAATTGAACAATTCTTTGCATCTTCAGAATTTGCATTTTTGGCCTTTTTCTATGTATCTGCTACATGCAGGTGTTGCTAATAAATGTCATTTATAACCCATTTCTACCATTACTTGACACCATCTCGTTGAAGTGTTCTCATGGAGCTTCTCAGTTTCTTTCGCTGAACTACCTGGATTGTCAGACAGAACTCTGGAGTTTTAGTGTAAATGCTGATTTTCTAGAATGTATTTTTCTCTAAGGATAGAAGAAATAGGCTCATCGCCATTTAGTGTACTGTAGTTATGTCTAATGACACAGTCAACTGCAGCTCTTGTTTATCAGTATGATTATATTTAGAGGGCTTTTTTCTCCTGTAAAAGGAGTTTCATTAAATCAAGTATGTGACAAGTTCCACAGAACGTCAAGCCATTGCATCATCAGGTACCCCACTGCATAATTCTCACTTCTTTCCTTAGCAGTTGCATGTAATTTGTTATAGCTTCTGATCTTATATTCACCTCAACTCTATTCAACTCAACTCGTGCATTTTGAACACGAGCCTTGTTAGCTAAGCTTACTTGGACCCTAAACACGCTTGACGGGTCACCCGCAGATCTGATCTCATGTCAGCATAAGAAGGGATACGTGTTATTCCTGTAAAATAATCCAGCACATCACAAGCTTTTTAACATTTTTTAACAGTCTTTGCAAAGTTTCACTTAAATCCACAACGTTCTAATGAGCTTAAGATGCTGAATACTCTATGGGCTTCACAACAGCCCCTGTAGTCTTCACCAAAATCTTTATGGTGTTCTGTCTCAGGAGATCAACATCTCCTTTTACCTAGGCAATTAACTATACATTCCATATATGTAGCTTCTGGTGAGCAGTGAGACAACTGGGTGTTAACAGTAATTACTCCACTGTTGTGCCTCTTATCCAGCTATCTCTTTATTGCAAACTCACCCCAAGATGTCATCGAAGCTTAACTGATGAAATTCTATTTCACATGAGATTTTCCTTCTTCAAAATGTCACTCTTTGAAAGCTGAGGTTTTTCTATACAAAACTGATACAAAAGTGCATTCTCCCTGCTGTCATAAAACAAATTGCTGGGGATATCCTTAGATAGAATTGCTTCACAGGTCTTGGACTAGATGAATTAGTTTTCTGACAGTTGAGTAGATCTCCGTAGTGCCCTGACAACTTTGCCAGTATTCTTGACCATTTCCAAGCACTCATTCGAACCTCCACGCAGACCCCTACTGAGGAGGATTCCACTTTCAAGGGAGAGATGTGTAAGGGCATTGCAGTTTGTAAAGTGGTCCACGTGGCTGCTCACCTTGGCTGGCCTGTAGGTTAACTAGATGCTGTCTTAAAACAACAAAGGTACATCCAGGCGTGCGCTGAAAATGGAAAAAGGAAGTTCCTAGCTAAGAGCAAAATGTTTGAGGTGTTTTATGAATGCTCTCTATGTCCTGCATTTTCATTCACTTTCTATCCAAGCCCCTGATATTTTCTCTCTCCGCTGTTAAGAGAAAGCAGGTGGCAAGCACATGCCACCACTTACACACTCAGCAGGGTCCATGTCCCTTCATATTGGCTGCTGGGCAGAAAAGTTTTGAGTCAGAGTGGTTTTGAGGTATGCATACTACCCACAGAGGCACATGCATACAGCTTATGCGCTTTGGAAACCTCCGGTTTTGGTAAGTATCACTTCTTTCTCTGTTCCATAATATTTGAACTCAGATTGGCTTTTCACAAGCACTCTGCAGATCAGAATATCTGAGACCTTTTGAATGTAAGTGATGTTTGCTGCTCTGTGTTTTAAATCTGAACTTTGTGTCTTTGAAGTACTTATGATCTGCTTTTGTGTATAAATTAGTTGTCTCAGTATATTATATTGCATGTTGGACAGTAGGTTCCCTCAGCTTCTTGTTCTGAGGCAGCTAACAGTACTGAGATGCTGAAATTGCAACGAGGAGTTGCGATCGCTGCCTCAATCCCCTCATTCTCAAGCAGCGTGGCCAGTTCTCACATTAAGCAAATGGCTTATTTTGTTTCTTGTAGACTTCCTGAACATTAGCAATGGTTTTGAGCAGTTTCTAACTGATTTTTAAAACCCTAACCCTTTGCTTTTCTCATCCTTCCCTCTCCTGTGTGTGTCTCTGTGTATGTGCTTTTTGTCTTTTTTTCTTTGTTTGTTTGTGGTTTTTGTTCTTGTTTTTCTTCTTTGGTGGCTCGTGTATCCTTTCCCTGCCTTGCGGTGCTGTTTTACGCTGCAGAATTCGTCCAGCTCTGCCTCTTCAGAAGCCTCTGAAACCTGCCAGTCAGTGAGCGAGTGCAGTTCCCCCACCTCAGTCAGCTCAGGCTCCACCATGGGGGCTTGGGCCTCCACAGATAAGGTGAAAAACTTCATCTCAAACACATAGAAATGTACTAGCTCATTATCCAAACCCAGCAACATTTGGACAGAAAATGCCTAATGCATGGGATGCAGCCAGAATTCCTTTGTGTGAAGATGAGAATTGGAACTGTTGCACACTTCCTTAGAAACAAATCTGTTTGAATAAACTACAGCGACACATGACTTTAAACTAGCTGCTAGGGGGAAGCTACAAATTAGGCATTTTACAGAGGTAATTTTCTAAGAAAAGCCCATTGTCCACCTTCTCTACTCAAAGAGATTGTGGAACGCTGCCCAAACCCAGCTGGTTGCCTAACAAAAGAGCATCTTGCCCAGGTTTGTTTGTGGCTTCTCCCTTCTCTCCCATTAGGTAGCACGTATTACACTGAACAAATGGCATTTGGTTTTAACCAAAACAAAAAGGAAAACAAAACACATGCAGTTGGAATGAGTTCCAAGGGATGCACTCTGAGTCGGGGGAGGAAGTAATAGTGGTCTCCATTCTCATCTGGTAAATCCTTGCTGTTGATTTTTTCTTTTTTTTTTTTATTTCCATCTCATCACACAGCCAGAACACGTCATGTTTGAAGGCTGTGTACTTTTCCCCTCTGTCCAGCTACACAGAATAAATGCCACCAGTGCAAATGCCTCCAGTATTGGAAATGTTTTGTTTCTGTGTCTGCAGTCTGTGGGGTACCCAAATTGCAAAGGCTTTTTCACAGTGTGCTGCTTTCATGGACAGAAGGCAAAGCTGCTCAGCCTAGAGACAATGACTGCCAGATCAATGTCTGAAATTTGTTACACCAGATAACAATTTTCAAGCAATCTCACTTCTGAACCGAGCATTGTATCAATTTTCTGTTGTTTATTTGCAGCAAAGCTAAGATTTTTCTTTCTTTTATTTTAAGAAACAGAAGTTTTCTCCCTAGAACATCAGTCACAGTATATTTTCATATTCATTCTGTTTATATTAATTTCTCTGTTTTGTTTGTTTATTTGTTTTATTTCCAGTTGTCTAATGGGTTTTATCACTGTAGTTTATCAAGTGACCCATCCGTAGCTTCAGTTGGTGCAGGTCCTTTCCCTCATTTCCCGCCTGTCTCCCGCGCGTGGACTCGGGCTCCCTCAGCCCTCCTTCCAGACTACGTTCATTATTACACCATTGGGCCAGGCATGTTACCATCATCTAAGATCCCTAGCTGGAAGGTTTGTGTTCCTTTTGTTGTGGCAGTCCTCACCTCTTCATACCAAGTGTGTACACGGCGGTTGTTGCTGCCTTTCAATCCGTGTAATTACTTGTTGATTCGCTCTGTTTAATATCACTCTGAATGGGCACTGCATGGTTATAATCAGAGAGCTAAAATCCAGTAGTGGGGATTTCTGAATGACCTTGTCCGTTCTGACACTGCTTAAAATACATGAAAGCTGACAGCATCTAGGTAGGAAGGAATAGTTTAACTGTGGAACGTTGGTGAAAGCACTCTGGGCTCTATTCAGCGAGAAGAGAGCTTGTTTAGCACTGTCAAAGCACTCACTTGAGCAGGGAAGTGCAGGCTTGGTATCCAGTGAGCTTAATGAGACCATACATTGAACGACATGATGTTCTCACTGTGGCGGCTGTGCTTGGCCCCCACCTTGGCTGTAGGCAGGCATGCTCTTGTAGATCTAGCTGGGGTGGTTTAAGAAGGCGCTCGTCACCAGATGAACCCAAGTGATGACTGAAGTTATCCCAGCCTTACTGCCACAGACTGAAAATGCTCATCCAGCTTGTTGTGCTGTCTTGGGTTAGATTACTGAAAAAGAGCGCAGTAACTTCTTTCAATTGCTCCAACTTGATCTGCAGGGATCTTCCTTGGCATCAAAATGTCTCTGCTCTGCCAGAGCCTTGACTCTGATCACTGCCAGGTGATCTCCCTGGGAGACTCTGCCCCAGAGCAAGTGGAGAAGGTCTGTTGTCTGTTGCCCCGAATCTTCACAAGGCTGATGTGTAGTCAGTAATAGCTGCACAGGCCTTAGTTGCCTGTGGATGGTTATATGATAGTGTGTATGCACCATGGGACCTTCTTACACATATAAATTGAGATACTTTGTTACAGATCCCCCTAATCTCTCTCTCCAGCAGCTGGAGACTGTTGAGACATACACAAAGCATAGCCACGTTGGTCCTGGGGCTTCAGGGTCATCAGCTGTGTCTATGCTAAAGCACTTTGCCAGTACACAGCAAAACACTTAGAGCAAAGACACATCTGTTGAGGCAAAGCAGAGTTTCCTATGTGTTAATGACACCAGAATAGCTGTCTGCAGAAGGGGCTGCTGCCAGGACAGCTGCCATGCACTTCTTGTACCTTGGGCTGAGACATGTCAGTAAAAATCTAGTGTGGCCTCAGCCCATCGTTAATTACTTACCAGAAGGTTGTGCAGAGGCTGCCCAGCCGCCAGCTGCTGGCAGTGGTGTGGGGTGTGACCCATTCTCACACACATGTTGTTTCTTCTGTTTCTGTTTTTAAAGCATCCCTTGTCTTGGTGAGGGAAAATTATTTTAAGTTTGGGCTTGCCCCTGCAGCAGCTCGCATTTGGGGAGCTGCTGCTCCTTAGCAGTGGTTCTGTGTCCCAGCACAGGTCACTGATCAACCAGTCCTGCTCTTTGTGTGCAACATGTGGCTTCTGGACACCCTCAGGACTTTGCTTAATAGAGCCCTGAGTGAATATAGCCCTCATGGCTTGAGGAATTGCTGTTTCCAATTTGGCACCAGAAATTCAGAGTAAAGTTAGTCTTTGTGCAGTACAGATCATTGTTATAAACTACATTTCAGCTAGTAAGTAAAGTGAGAAATTACTAAGAGTAACTCACACCTCTAATGCATATAAAAAATCTGTTCAAGCCTAATTTTTCAGAACTGAACATGTGCATAACAGCACGTAATTCTAGAACTTGTGTACATCTAGAAGTTACATTGCTGATTGGCTGTTTCTTTGTATTTTCTGCTGTATGCCAGTGATTTTTGCATTTGAATTTCTGAAAATACAGGCTTTAACATAATGGAATTGCATTTAACAAAAACTTCAGTATTGAAGTGTGAACTATCTTCATAGAAGATCATTTAGGTAGAAAAGGAAATTTATATTCCCTTTAATAAAGGAGGTGGGTTTTATAAACAAAGATATTTAATATCCTCAAAATTAATTTGTCTGGCCTTATTCAGAAAGGGCTATCCAGTTTATTACATAATCTGTTGCATTAAGATTGTCCTTTTGCATAGTTTTACAACTAATTAAAGCACAGTTACTGAAGAAAGGACTCGCTAACAAGCACGTTTTCTTAGGACTGGGCCAAACCAGGCCCATACGATCAACCGATGGTGAACACATTGCAACGTCGCAAAGAAAAGCGTGAACCAGATGTCAGTGGAGGAGCTCAGAGTGTGCCAGCTGCAGCCCCTGAGGAGGCCCAGAGACCTCGGAGCATGACGGTGTCGGCTGCCACAAGGGTGAAGCTCTAATTTCAAACAGTTTGGTGCAAAGGAAATGGATGTACTCTTCTGACAGTGTTTTTTGATGGGCTTTATGTTGGCGTGTGTTTCTCTGACAAGCAGTACTGGTGTGGTGTTGCTGTGGTCGGTGGAAATTGGGCAGATGTGAGAGAATATCCCCCGTGTCATTGGGTGTTGGCATTTGTATAGAAATGGCATCCCAAGAACTGTCTTGTTTCTAAGCCCTGTTACATGGTTGGTCACAGTCCTTTTGGGTTGTGATGGTGACAAGCTCTGCTTGGGAAGAGAGACAGCTAAATGTTGATGAAGGCTGACTAACCCTTCTAGACATAATGAGTATCTTTCCTGTGTGTAACCAGCAGGGTGAGGAGATGGAGGCCTGCGAGGAGCTGGCGCTCGCTCTGACAAGAGGGCTGCAGCTGGACACCCAGAGGAGCAGTCGGGATTCCTTGCAGTGCTCCAGTGGATACAGCACCCAGACAACAACTCCATGCTGTTCAGAGGACACGATCCCATCACAAGGTACCTATCCAAGAGATGGTTTTTTTAGAGTGTTCCAGCCTGGCCATCATACACTCACCACGCGGTGCCAAGGAGCTGTGTGCCAGCAGCTATCACTTTGCTGTTGTGAAGTTTTTTTCAGCTTGGAATGCAGCCTGGATTTATTGACTAAATAGAAACCCAGATTGCTGCATAGTGTACTGAACAAGCGTATTTTCTTGTGCATTACTAGAATGAGTTTTAGCTTAAGGAAGATGCTGGAATTATATTTCGTGGGTTAAGTAGAATGACTCTGGTGTTGCATCTTAATGCTTCTTGAGGCCATAATGTCCTTTCTAAGCTATTGCCTCAGTAAATACACACTCAAGAGCTTTGCTTTCCTGCTCAGATTCAGGACTTTGAACCTGCTCTTTGTTTCCCATTGTGATCTTTTATTTCCTACCTAAGCAGAAATTTTGTAAGTGGAAAAATAATCCATTTGAGACATTGACTTGGCCATACCTGGGAAGCTGCAATAAGGTGCTGGGTTTTGGACCCTCTTTGAGAACCAGCAGCAAGCTGAGAGGGACTGAGTTTGGTGTTTGCCGTGTTTGCTCAGCTGAGGTGGGTTGTGCTCTGCTATCACAAGAGGCAGGAGGGCTTGCGGAGGGCCTAGCTTGGCTCAGCAGTTTACATAGGAAGGAAGGAACCCGGGGCAATTATTAAAGCTGAGGCTGAGTTTTCAGAGTTGACAGCTGGGATTTATTATGTTTACAAAATAAACAAATTTGCTGCTGAAGTCACAGATATGCAGTGCCCTGAGCCCCACATTTCCTCGTCTGAAGTACACTTTTTAGTCACTGACTGTTCTTTGTATCTACAGGTGGTAGCATATGGCTTGTAGGATGCTGGTTTTGGTATCTTAATGTTGGCAACAAACACTGACTCTTCGTTACTTAATTAGCACTTTTTAAAGAAGGTACTGTGTATAGTTCTCATTCTCTTTCACAAGAGACATGGGCACAGTGCAGCTTTAGGGTCAGTCTGCTGTAGGTCAGTCTGCCTGCCTTCAGCCACGCAGTCTGAGAATCTTGGTCACCCTCAGGCTTTCCTCCTAGAGGTGAAACCTCTTTTAATTGCTGTTGACCTCCAGGCTTTTTTGTTTATACATACTTCAGATTTACTCACGTGACTCAGCTGTCTGCTCCAGCTTGTTCCTGACTCTATCTTATGGCATCAGTTTCAGATTATGATTATTTCTCTGTGAGTGGTGACCAGGAGGCAGAACAACAAGAGTTTGACAAATCTTCCACCATCCCAAGAAACAGCGACATTAGCCAGTCCTATCGCAGAATGTTTCAAACCAAGCGTCCTGCTTCCACCGCAGGTCTGCCAACCACGCTTGGACCGGTCATAGTCACCCCCGGCGTCGCCACCATCAGACGGACCCCTTCCACCAAGCCCTCAGTCAGACGCGGCACCATAGGGGGAGGTCCGATTCCGATCAAGACGCCAGTGATTCCCGTCAAAACGCCGACTGTCCCCGATATCCCAGGGGGGCTGCCAGGCACCCTCGCTGGGACAGAAGAAAGTCCCGAGCAAAGTCCTGAGCCTCCAGCAGCAGGAGATGGTGGGCAAGGTGTCACCAACATGCCCTCATCCTCATGGAGCGGACAAGCATCTGTCAACCCTCCGCCATCAAGCCAGAAACTGAGTGCTGCCGATGAGCAGAGGCAAGCGGTTCCTGAGAGCGAGGGGGAGGAAAGCGACCGGGATGGTGTCAGCACCCTCACACCCACGGGCCAGCCGGAGCTCGACCCCGGAGAGCTGAGTCCTGGGGATGTCCCACAGGGTGAAGATATGCTGAATGCCATTCGGCGTGGCGTCAAACTGAAGAAGACGACCACAAATGATCGCTCAGCACCTCGTATTTCCTAGGAGTGGAGAAGCTGCCAGAGTACTAGCTGCCGAGAAGGAACTGTGAGGAAATTAATTTGTCTCTATCCATTCCAATCTGTAATCAATGCATTTTTTAAGATACTCGGTGACAGTCTGGAGGTACTCTAAAAGAGAAATCAAGGTGAAACTGCGTAGTAAGACATAATCTTCACTAGTGTTTTAATTTGTAAATATCAATTATTTTGTTTCTGCATTTTTTTGGATCTAAGTTACACTTTTAATTTTTTCTGGAGGTGCCAAATCCCATTTACCTTTTTTATAACTCTTTGTAAAGTTTTAAATCATAGGAGAAAACAAAATGTCTCATAGTTAACTTCAGCAAAGGGACTTAATGAAAATTTGGCTTTTTTGCAAGCTTTTGTAGAGCGCCTTGTAATAGTGAGGTTAAAAAAAAAAACAAAACAAAACAATGGGACTTATTTTAAAGTTTTAAGTCAAGGTGTAAGGAACAGGTCCTCATTTAAGTATTAAAAAAAGTTTGAAAAGCACGAATGAGAATTGACAATAAAAGCAATATTTAATGCAAGGAAGAAACCTGCAGTTGGTAGAGTATTTGGGGGGTAGTAGGGGGAGGGAGATGCCATCAAAATAGCAGATGCTGTTGCACAAAAGTAGCCTAGTAGGAATAATTACTAGTAGCTTCATGGTAAATGCATCAGAATAAGCCATATTGGATTGCAGTGTTTTGTTTCTGTAGGGTGTTTTAAAGACTGGGGTTTTTCCACATTTCTTTTTTGACTGCACAGCAACAACTCTCAGTCACATGCATGCAGCCTTAACTGTGTAGGCTTGGTTCTTCCACTTTCACTTTTCATTCCACTCATCCTTTCACTGAATACAAACAAGGACGACAGGCTTAAGGCAGTTACAAATGTGAAAACATTTTTAAAATGCAAGCAGGGAGTTCTTCGATATTATCAAAATGCCTTTTTCTGACCGTGCCCAGCAGGCTGGGCACCTTGGAAAGCCCAAATATTTTGAGAAAACATTTAACAATTTGACAGGTGTAACCAGCTTGTGATGTAGTAAACTGCGAATGTTTCTTTCCAATACAGGGGCTTGTTTTTCTTAACTTCTTTTAAAGGGCAGTTGATTGGCTTTTCATAAATACCTAAAAGAAAGGGGTGAAGGGTGGGGGGTGGGGAGAGATACTGGTTTTTTGATAATACTGGGAGTCTGACCACTATGTTCTCTTTTTTTGTACTTTAAGTCATGTTTTTTGGAACGCTATTGATAGAATTATTAAGAGTTGGATTTTTTCCTTAAAGTAAAAGTTATTGCTGCAATACCCGTCTCCTAAAGCTGATAGAAATATGCAGACCCCAGGGCACGACACGTGTTCTCATCAGACAGTCCAGAAGGATGGCATCTGCCCACCCACAGCAGACCCACGTGTGGATGGACACCAGACTTGTGCATCCGGGATTGTTTAAAAACACACCAAATAATACATACAAGGGGCTAGTTTCCACCACATGCTCTGCAGATTTCTGTTAGCTCTAGACTTGCCTACATAACCTCTTATGCTTTAATACATAACTGCATTGGATGTGAAACTTCTAGTAACTGTGTAGTCACTGTGTTCTATATAACATTTTACACTGCTGTGGTTGCTAACCTTTTTTTTTTTTTTTTTGTTATGGCTTAAAAGAAAAAAAAAAAGCATGATTCTTAGAAAATATTAAACCTTCCTTTCTTTGAAAAACAAGCTCCTTATTATTACAGAATATAATAAACAGTAGTGCCTGTGGTGTAGCCCACCAATCTTGATACAGTAGCTGATGCATTGTGCAAATGAGGCTTTGAGATGGTTTTTGCATAAACAAAAACTGCTAGGAGATAATCTCAATAGTTAAAAGTGTTATTTAAACCTTTGAAATAAATGGATGTAACTGTACCCGAGTACAGCTTTTCACTTGTTTAGTTCTTAAACGTTAGTATAATCAGTAAAATTTAATATAAAATGTTGCCAAATTCAATGTAGAAAGAATGTGACAAAACACTTTGGATAGTTCTATTGTTTGTGTTTTTGCATATTGTAAAAGCAGTGTCACAGCTAAAAAATAAAATGTTTCTAATGGTAAATTATTGTGGTTTAGTTGCTAGTTTGTACTGAGAGTTGACCTCTCCCTGTGCAGTTTTTTGTTCTAAACTGGTATAAATAATTGCTGTAAGTGTGTCTCCCTTCTACATTGTAATGATTGCTTAAGCCTACATTATAAATAAAGAACTGATGGAAAACTTCTGTATTTCACTTCTTAAAGACTTCCTGCTTCCAGAGCTTTGGGTATCAGTAGTGTCCTTCATGAGGTTCCATCTGCATGTAACAGAAGCAAGAGAGGATTAAAAAATAAGTAAATAAAATCACATTGAGCTGTTTTACTGATGTGCACTGGAAGAGTCATAGCAGAACTAAGGTGCAGTGCTAGTGCTGGAAGTTCCCATTAGATACTAACTGATGACATTTCTCTGTCCCTCACTGTTATCTGGACAGAAAGCAGGTAACTCACCACGTTTGTGCATCTGCTACAGTGCTGGACTGCAGTTCCTTTTGCTAGAGGAAAACTGCTGTCAATGCTGCCCATGCTTACAGATAGAATTCATCAAGCACAACACCAGGGCCATCTCCCACCTGCCCCCCAGTGACTGAAGACTCGCTTTGGTTCAGCTTTCTTGGGAAAAAAAAAAAGGTTGAGAGGGAGGATGTTGCTTCCGCTTATACCTCCCACACACTGGCCTGATTTATTTCTTGGCACCACAACAGATTCATTTTCGTCCAGAGGTTTCCAGTTGTTGCTACATTGGCTTTGTGTGACCAGGTTTGGGTAGCGAGGGGGCTACAGGGGTGGTTTCTGTCAGAACCTTCCCCTCTATCCAGCAGAGCCAATGCCAGCTGGCTCCAAGTAGGACCCGCTGCTGGGCAATGCTCAGCCCATTGCTGATGGTGCTAGCACCTCCGTGATACCAAATTTAAGAATGGGGGGAACAAACCTGCTGTGTAACAGGAGTGAGAAGGTACAATTTCCCTGCAGCCTGTGGTGAAGACCATGGTAAGGCAGAAAAGCCAGGGAGGTTTTCCTGTGAGCTTTTACTATGCGATTCTATCCCATCTATTCTCTTACAGGGCAGTTTGTAAAGTGTTAGTAAAATTTCCCATGTCTTCTATGGGTGCTTTGGGAACAGGTCCAGAAGTAGACAGCTTTTTGTACTGCACTGCCTGCCAGAACTGCCTGATCCCTAAATGAGGGTGCAAGAGCCATGGTCCTCTGGAGGCCATTTGTTTTAACTGAAACACCTCTGTAGTTATCTAGGATTGAGCCTACACAGGGAGGAGCTTTCTGCCGATGCTCTCCTGCAATGCTATCCCTGCCAGCAACAAAGCTGGACGGTCTAAGGAAAGTCTTGCAAGATGCAATAACTGAGAGAAAAATTCAGCACAGAGCTTAATGAGGTGGGGAGGAAGGGCAGGAAGTCTTTATCCCTCCTTCCAGGGGCTACCAAAGCCCAGGTTTCTTGCTGTCAGCATCTTGAGACTCCAGGTTTAACACCTTGCCTGGATCTAATAAGAGACTGCAAGTTACAAGGCTGCTATGAAGTCTTTACTGATTTTTATCCACTCCATCTTCTCACCAGCAGGAGACAGGCTCTTGCCACAGTTATTCTCACTTTAGTCAGTTATCATTCAATCCAGGCCCCTGGTACATCTGATTCTCCCACCCCTTTAAACTCAGGTTCCATCCCTGCCAAATTTTTCAGTCTCACCGTGGAAGTTTCTAATTCTTACAGTGAAAGCTGCAATAGAACTTGCTCTGGTGTCAGCACCCCACTAAGATTTCTTCACAGGCCAGTCAGTATTCTCTGGCATTTTCCATAGGGTAGTTGGATGTTGACATTGTGCACTGCATGAACTGGAAGTGAAGTAGGTGCATGCTAAAGAAGAACAGTATGTCAGAAAAAGTTACTTCTCTTTAATCAGCTTTATTTTGTATTACTTCAACTCACAGTAGTTTTTGTTAATAGTACTTCTGTAGTACTTATTCTTGTACTGCTTAGAGTAGCATGCGGTCATGGACACGTCGACTGCCTCCAGAAGCCAGCCCGCTTCAGTTCTCTCGGGAAAGAACGCTTTTACATGGGTATTTCACGGGGTCTTGTAACATACTGCCACCACAGCGGTGGCAGCTGCCCTTCCTTACGAGCTGGAGGCAAAGCCTCAGTTCTTGGGCCATCAGCTGGAGTTTCCTCTTCTAACTGCTTAATCTAGAAGGCAGGACATAAAATTGCTTTAGTACATAAATGCACGTTTCCATCGCATGGTTCCAGTGCCCTGGCAGTAATCAAAACTGGGCCCATTTCAGAAGTGAAGAACCAGCAGTATCGCCTTCAGTTGACAGACAGGTTTCTGTTTCCCAGTATTCACTTAAATTCAGTAATAATTAGGTTATGAGCCTGCTAGTTAAGAAGTAATTTTTAGGAGTAATAAGCAATCTACAAAACACATTTTACTGAAAAAGTCATTATTCCCAGGTAACTTATGTCTACTGTTGCTACACCAAACTGATCAAACACCCTTGCTGCTGCAAAAGCTGCCAGATAATTGCAAGTCCAGAACAACTGCTGCTGCAGTCTGTCAGAGAACTCTGTTCCTGGGGCCAACAGCTCTTTAGATGTTGTCTGTACATAGCTCCTGAAGCAGACCAAGTGCTGGCTGCCCCCATGTTAATTCTGTAAGACTGCCATACTACATACAGTTCAACTATTTCTCTACAAGTGAATTAAAGAACTATTCAGAGAACATTAACTTTTCCCAAACAAATCTCTGTTTAGGATGGCCAGAAATTAGTCTCAATTCCCAACTGATGAATGCTGCGTAAGTCACTCGGAAAGGCACAAACTGGAAGTGTCAGTTTCACAACAACAGAGGAATTCTCTGGTCATTAATCTCCTCTCATCCCACTTGGGAATTTCTTCTAGCAAAATGTCTGCAGCAGCCCTGCACTAACTGAAACCCATTGCAGGTTCAGCCCTAACTTCAAATTCCCTTCACAGCCCTTAGAAGCTGTTACTCTTAAGATGTCCAGGCAGGCATTTTAGGTCAAGTCTGTTTCACAGTGACGAGAGTTCTAATAAAACAGACTGAGACCACAGTAGGCAGTCAATAATGTTTTGAAGAACACATCTAAATGTCACAGGAAACACATGCTTTACTCTGCACTGAGCAAGCACTCGCCTCTTTCTCCCAGCTCTCCCGCTGCAGCTTCTTCCATTGCTCTCGTTTGGCAAAGTAATCAGGATACACTGCCTTCTCAGAAGGATGCCAGTAATCCAGGCACCATTCAGGAATCTGTTAAAGAAAAGCATCATTTTTGTACATATTATTTTTATATATAAGATCATATAAAGTACACACATGCACAAGAACTAAACACGGTTGCTGAAGCCAGTATTAAATTGGATAAATAACCCAATAAATGAAGTACTAAATAAAAACACCATTTGAAAGTTCTCAAAGTAATTCCACCTGGTGGAAGAGAAGATCTCATTTTTATCCCTTCCTTCTCCCAAAGGCAGCAGGTGAGAGAGATCCTTTTCTCCAGGTACTCATTTACTTTATTTGCCAGAGAAAAAAAAAAAAGAAAGGCTTCTAGAAGTACTTTAGATTCTAAAAATACAGCTTCTAATCTTAGGCATATCATCTATCACACAGTGATGCAAAAACATGTATCTGGCACTACAGCACATGAAAGAAACAATAATTTGTACCATTACTGAGGATGCTGGAAGAACGATACAATGAAGTGAACTCCCCCAACAGGCAAACTGACGTCTGGTAAGACCAGAAAGAAATCAAGGCTATGACCAGATGGCACTACAAGGGGCAGCACAGCTATCTCCATGTTGTTTACTCTCACAGCTCAGCTCCAACCCTTTCACTGTGCCTGTCTGACCCATAGCAGAGCAGCTTCCATTTGGTAAAAGAGCAGATGACTATCCCAGCAAAAAGAAGCTATCAGTGTTCAGACAGACCAATAAAACTCCATTTTCAAGGATCAGACAAGCAGGAAGGCTTCTCCCACACTGGCAACAAGATATTCAGCAGCTACTATTACAGAAAAGAAACTGCTGATTCAAGCTACTGCCCAATTAAAGTTCACTTCAAGCACTCCCTTTACATTCACTGAAAGAACAGTAAGGTAAGCACAGTAATACAGACTCTTACAGTCCACCTTACCTTGTAGCACTCGTATCTCTCATAGGAAGTGCCCCCAGGGGAGTCAGGGAAGATATATGGCTGAGGATGCTGGTTTGCCCAGAACTCCTCCTCGCCTGCCTTCAGCAGCTCCGTAGCTTTCACCATGTCCTTCACATCCTTGTTTTTATCAAATCGTTCTCTCAGAAGGCAGGCAAAGTAGCGGTACTTGTCTCTACACAGAAGAGGTTAAGCACAGTGATGTAGGTTGGAGGAAAACACTAATCCCATACAAACCCAAAGCTTGGCAACATCACCAGTCGCCCCTGCACAAAGACTGGCTGTAGCCAGGGGCCCCCGCGGAGATCCCCCTCCCCTAGGGCCCCTTCTATGGCAGGCATTAGTAAGGGGCTCGAAAGACTTCTCTCCCCTCTTTCAGGCACGTCTAGGAGAAGGGAGGAGAAAAAAGCCCCGGTGCAGCCCAACGTCCCGATTCAGCGGGGAAGACGAAATAATACCCCCCTTCCCCCCCCCACCCAAGCGCAGAACTAATAGCTCCCGCTTCAGGGAAGGACAGGCCTCGGCCTCCCCAAGCCCACCTCCCTTCGTCTCTCACCGGTAGATGCACCAGGACTCCAGGTGCCGCAGGGATTTCTTATAGAGCCGCAGCACCTTCTGCTGGTGCGTCAGATAGGCCGCCATGTCGGGCCGCCCTACCCGTCACCTTCGACGCGGGGGCTGATGGGAAAGTGGAGGACGTTCTCGCGCGCAGGCGCGTGCAGTAGCTGCAGCCATGAACCGCGCCAAGTTCATCGGTGAGGGGAGAGTGAATGCGGCGGGGGGGGGGGGGCGGTATCGGTGTCTGTGTCCCCGACCAGGCCGGGTCTGGCTGGGCGCTTTGCCCTTTCTCCCTCCGGACGTTGCCCGGGGCTGGGCTGAGGCGGCCACCGCTGTGCCCTCACACCCGCTCCGCGATGCGCGCCGGTGACTGGGCCTGCCCCCCGCCCGGGGCCTGCCCTCGTCCGTATCCCTGCTCGGTGTGCCCGAGGCCGGGCTGTGGGCTGCCTTGGGGGCTACAGGAGCAGCTCGGGAACGTTTGTGCCGTCGCTGGGGGCTTCACGCAGGGCACCGAGGGGCCGCTGCGGGTTTCCACAAAGTTCCCCCGAAATTGGTGGTTCTCTCGCCGCCCCTCGGCCCCTTGTTGGCGTTGGCGTGTCAGTCCTGGCTGTTCCTGGTTGTATGCATTTGGCTTGGGTGGAAATGTTCATGTTCGGTGGGAAGTATGTAAATAACTTCAGAAGGTCGGTTGAGATCGCAGTTTTTTGTATGCGACTGGGCAGCCTGATGCTACCTTGGAGAGAAGTTTCCCTTCCCACGGGAAACCCCGTTAGAGACTTGGCCTCCGGCAGCTGCAGAGGGGCGTGCTCCTGAGCTGGTGCCTCAGCCCTCAGCTGCCGGGCTGCGGCTCGGTGAAAGCCCCGGGGCCAAGGAGAGGAGGCCGCGCTGGGGCTGGGGCGGCTGCGGTGGTGGCCGCATTGCGGGAGTGCCGCTGGCCGGGCAGGTGGGGAAACCCGGTAAGTTTTAACGAGTTAGTCTCCTGCAGCTTCCACCCGTGGCGTGTGGGATGCTGCCTCTTTCATTCCCTGTTTCTGTTTGTTGACAGAGATAAATTTGTATTATCACGTGAAAAGCGGAATTAATTGTAAACAGTATGTATGTACTCGATCTACTGGAGAGAGTCCAGCGGAGAGCTACGAGGGTGATTAAGGGACTTGAGCATCTCCCCTGGGAAGAAGAGACTGAGAGAACTGGGGATGTTTGGTCTTGAGAGGAAAAGACTGAGAGGGGTTCTTATAGATGTCTATAAATACCTGAGGAGTGGGTGTCAAATGGAAGGAGCCAATCTCTTTTCTGTAGTGCCCAGCAGTAGGACCAGGAATAATGTGTATAAACTTGAGCATGGAAGGTTCCACCACAACATGTGGAGTGGTGTCACAACGGTGAGCGGTGACAGAGCACTGGAACAGGCTACCCAGAGAGCTTATGGAGTCTCCTCCTCTGGAGATTTTCAAAGCCCATCTTGATCTGTTCCTGTGTGGCCTGCCCTGGGCGATCCTGCTCTGGCAGAGGGGTTGGACTTGATGATCTCTAGAGGTCCCTTCCAAGCCCTAAAATTCTATGATTCTGTGACTAGCTTTGGTGATTTTGAGGGCATGGTTTATACAGAATACGTCTGGAGTTACACAGAAGGCCAACATTTTATTTTTCTGTCACTTAAAGTAAGGAGTAAGTACTCAAGTTATGCAAGTAAGCTTATGCTTAAGCTTTATATAGCCCATTAGTGTGGTAGTTAAGGACTATTAAATACACTTTCCATTGCCATGCCAGTTGGCTAATGCTTAGAATCAAATGTAGAGCAACTATAACATCTAAATTCTCTATTTGTTTTTATCACAGATATTGGCATTAATTTGACAGATCCTATGTTCAGAGGAATCTACAGGGGAACACAAAAGCATCAAGGTAAATGTTTCTTTGAAGCTGCTGAACGTCAGAATCCCTTGTGTTAAGTGGAAGCCTCTTACTTTTTGGAAAGTAAGGTTAGATTTATTTTTTTTTTCCCTCAGAAACTAGATGCTTATTATTTACTGTGGCTTGAAGAAGAAAGTGTGGCAAAATAAATTAGATGTTCTAAGCAAAATACATTATGTTCTACTGAATTGCTATTAAGTTTTCATACAGGTAACTCTACTTCTGGAGCAAACCAGGAAATTGCTGATGTGTTTATGTTAGGATTGCATGGAAGAAACTGAGAATTGTGATCAATAAACTTATCAAAATGCTGCATTGCTGAATCATAGTTACTAATTATACCTGATACTTTTTGCTCTCATGGCCTTTAGATATACACATAAAAACAGAGAGTGTATGTGCAAAACTTCAATTGACTTCTTGTATTTAAATTGGATCTTCAGTTACTGCATTTTGATGCTGTCTTTAACAATCTTTTTGTTACTGTCTTCTAACAATTAATCAAGTGTGGTTTAAAGATTGTTCAAGATAGGCATTTTTAACTGCATGAAAGTGATTTTTAGTTGAAAAAGTAGTTAAATTATGCTTTAAAACCTTAAGTTCAATTTATGACATTTTTATGAACTTTCACAGATGACTTTTTGGATGTGGTAGAGCGAGCGGTCAAAGTTGGCATTAAAAAGGTAATTTCTCTTAATAAAATTTCTTTAATATTTTAAAGTGCTTCTTAATACTTTTCCTTTTAGTGCTTAATACTAAATGGTTCTAGAACTTGCAGTGAGAACTTGCAGGGAAGATGCAATAACCTTCTTTGGTAGCATAAAGCAGAAGTGTTCTGTTCAGAGCATTGTCTTCCATTTGCGCAGAACATTAGATGCTGATTATTTTGAGTTCAGTGGTATCGTTTGTGATACACGTGTAGGATTTTTTCCCTACAGTTTCAGCAGAAAGATGATCTCCTCTGACCTATTGCAGTCAACTAGTATGTAATGTTCCATGTTACTGTATTCTAGGCAGCCACGCCTCTTTACCTTGTATCCCAAGTCACTCACTCTGTAGTTACCACTACAGATCAAAACTCAAAAACACTTCTGATAGTGATCCTTCAGGTGTTTCTGTATGTTAAAGGTAATTGCAGAAAAGCTGGGAGTGCCCATGAATTCTAACAGTTGAGACATCTGAGTATCTGCTTACATGTATTTAAATTGCATTGTTGTGAGCAGGTTTGTAACTGTTAGCTTGAAATGGGTCTTTTCAGCCGTGGACCGTGCTCCTTCAGTCATAATAGTCCAGCTTGACTCTCTGTCTCTCTAAACTGAATAAATTGTCAAGACAAAACCATGAATTAAAATAGAATAAAATGCACACTGACATGAACTGTTCAACAGCACTGGTGGATTAGAAATAGAGAAATAAACCCTCCTCTAGAAGAGGAGCAGACATGTCAGAAATTTGCTGAAAGGCTCTCATCTGAAAAGAGTGGGAGATAAACTGGGAGACACAAAAAGAGAACTGCAGTGATAGAGGTGTTACCACACTGCAGCAAATACAGAATCATAGTCATGTGCTAGACACTATTTAATCTTTATACCACTCTCTGAAGTTAAGTGGCAGTTTTCCTGTTTTATCATCAAAAATAGGTTGGCCAAATGACTTTTTCAAGTTGCACAGTGGATTCAGAAATGGAATTCAGGAGTTCCGTGTCCTTAGCTGTGTTTTCAGTCTTGCTACTGGCCTTACAGTGTGCGAAGTCTTTTCCACCCCAGATTGTTCCTACTTGCCTAGGAGCTTAAACTGTTTATTGGAGAGTATTTCTAATTTCCATATAGCTGTTGATCCATGGTAATGTTTTGTGATGTTTTGCCCAGTGCTCTACGTACACTGAGCCAATTTCAGCTTAATTTATTTTTCTGGCAATACTGCTGGGTTGTGTCCATCTCCAGTGGAGCATACTGCAGAAATGTCTGACTTGTACACCAGACCTGGTCAGCACCAGCATGTGCAGGGGGAAGAGCTGTCTAGAGGCAGTATAGTCATGATTTATTAGGACCTAGGGTGCAAGATTACTCAAGTGGAGGTTCAAAAAACACTGTAAGCAGCAACTGTGGTGGCATAAGCTTTGATCTTAAGGTAAAAATAAAAGATGGGAGACAGAAATTCTTAAATTTATAATTCTAACTCTGACACAGACTCCTTTGTTGGTTTATCTACTTACTTATGTCTTGTTCTGCATGTGAGACAGGGAGAATGTTTCTGAAGGTCATTTCTTGAATACAAATAAAGTTTCTTGAGTCATTGTCTAATGAGATTGCTATTGCTGTAAATAGAAGTATTTTCCTCATTTAATGGTCTAAATACTTAGCATAAAAGATAACTGATTTAAAAAAAAAAAAGTAGGGTTTGATATATAATGCATTTACTAGCTCCTGAGGACCATTGAGGTTTGTTACTGATTTATGAAATTGTGTCATATATACATTAGGAATTGTCTTCTGATGTTTTTTTCTAGATTCTTACTTCTGAGTACTTTCTTAAACATACTGGTTTGTGTTCAAAGGATGGACTTGCTGACAGCACTTTCCTTCTTTCAAGTTTTTGATTACAGGTGGGAGTCTCCAAGATAGTAAAGATGCATTGCAGCTGGCACAGACAAATGGTAATTTCACTTTTAATTTACATTGTCAGTCAAACACATAACCTTCTCCACTTTCAGAATGGAGAGTTCAGAAGGACCTGTCCCTGGAGGTGTTTACAGAATCACAGATTAAAATGAGACATTATGTTTTAGGGTAGGATGAGTGCATTGTGTATGAGTTTCTGTATGTTGCTCTTTAAATCCCTGGGTGTTGGAAGTAATCAGCCTTTCCTGTAATATCTATTTTTATCTAGAAATTTCTAGAATAAAAAAAAAATGTTACAAGGCTCTTTTTCTGGAAATAAGATGAAATGCTTATATGGTGTGGAATATGTTTTTTGGTGGGGTTTTGTTTGTTTATTACTTCACAATCTATCATGACCAGTTTGAACAAGAGGGGCATCTTACCCTTTATGGTTCTTCTAGCCTTCCCTTTCTTTCTGGGAAAAGGCAGTTATCATTCCCCTAATTACTTAAATATGTATTTGAACTAAAACATATGTTAAAGTACTGTTTACAAACAGAACCATAGAATAATTTAGGTTGGAATGAATGTGAGTAGGTAATTTGATCCAACCCAGTTCACCTCCCCACTTCCATCAAAGCAGAACTAGCTTTAATATATTTGGTCAAGTTCCTTGGGTCCTTGTATAGTCTTTCCCTCCTACCCCAGCCTCCAGGGTTTTACACTCTTCATGAAGGCTCTTAGCAGCGATGTTCACTAGATAATCTTGATTAGCTTTGTAGATAAATCAGGCCAGATGTTGCTTGTGAAATTCTGTAGCAGCTAACGTAGAGGCACACGATGGAAATCACACACTGTCTGCAAATCTTGCAGCTGAGGATAACCTGGTACATTTTGAACAAGATACATTTCTAGGTGATCTTAAGAGGTGTCTTCTAACCTCCACAACTGTGTGATTTGTTGAGGGCCACTCCACCAGAGTAATTCAGCTTTGAGTTGCAGCTTTGGAGTATGTTAATGTGTACTCAAAAGAAATGCACACACACCCCCACTAGAGATACTGTCTGACATTATTAAAGCAGAAAATAACAGTCTAATAAAATCATCAATAAGATAAAGATGTTTCAAGAGTTTTGTTTTTAAATTATGATCAATAAAAAGTCCAGATATAGATACTTTCTATACCTTATGTAAATTTTCTTTTTTTTTTTTCCTTAAAACCTTCTAATACTATCTTGCTTTAGATATGTTTTACAGTACTGTTGGCTGTCATCCTACCCGCTGTGGAGAATTTGAGCAGGGTAGCCCTGAACAGTATTTGTCTGAATTAAAAAATCTGATTGAAAGAAATAAGACAAAGGTTATAGCAGTTGGAGAATGTGGCTTAGGTAAGTGTTATCTTAGTACTTCATTGGTTTTCTTCCTAGACATATGTTAAAAATACCCTAAAGCACTAAGTGGATTTTTTGTTCTTTCTATTTGTAGATTTTGATAGATTAGAATTTTGCCCAAAGGACATCCAACTCAAGTAAGAAACTTCTCGTGACTATAAATTGACTTCTAGCAGTTTACAAGAGTGTTTTCTGCCTTGTGTTCTACCATGTAACATTTTGTCAGGTATAGACTTGCCATTTGCAGGATTGGCTCTGGGTTTTTTGGCAGAAATGGAACTTTCTTGAGAGTCACCTACATTCAAGTAGTGCTGTGTGCTAAATTTTGCTACCTGCCTGGTGTTGACTTAAGCCTGTCGTCTTCTGTAAAACTGATCAGAATTTGTGGGTATCTGGGTGTGGCAGATGTTCATTATTGCTCATTCTCAAGAACTCTTTGAGACTCTTGGGGAGAATAACATGAGTGTAGTGAGTAAAAGGATTGGATTACTCATTGAAAGGCATGGGAAAAGGGAAAAGAACTATAAAAACCAGTAAGTCAGGAGCAGGAAAAAAAAAAAAAAAATCTTATAGTAAGGGAGGTGTTAGCTGGGAGCAGACAATTGAGACTTGATGAAAAAGATAATCTCAGGAGCTAGAGAGATCTGGGTTTTGAAGTAATATTAATATATGCAGCATAGATACTGACTGGGAAGAAGCTAGCACAGCCCCTAAAATCATCATCCTTGTATTGAGAACTTCTGTCTACTTTCTGACTGAAAGATACGTGATAAATCTCAATGAGTCATGAGTAGATTGTGCTTGCATATTACTGTTCTGAGTAAATCAGTCACTGGGGGGCAGTAGTTAGTTGTGAATTTTTTAATTGACACATTATCAGTAGGTAAATTTCTCCATAAAAATCCTACAGCCATACAATAAAATACTCAGCAAGGTGGACAGAACTTTTTTTTTCCTGGTATAATTAAGTGGACAGTTCGGCGAAGTGCAGCTTGGAGCATAACGCCTTTCTTTCTTTGGCAAATGAAAACTCTAGGGGGATATACTATATTAAGATCCTTACTGCCTTGATATTACTGGGAGAATAAAATTTATCTGATGGACTGCAGCAGAAGAACTGTAGTGAAAAACTTTTAATCAAGTACCCTGAAACTGGGTTGTGAGGAAAGAAGTGACAGGGTGGAACAGAAATCCTTTGTACAGTGGTAGGCAAGTCCTTCCTACTTAAGGTTGATAAAGACAGAAAGTCTTTATCGGAGCTATTTTAGTGAATTGTGTGAAATACACAAATCTAGTTTCTCAGAGGTCTTCGGGAGCCCTTCCTAGAAATGGCAGTTGGAGGGAGATAATTGATGAGAGAGCGAGCAAGAGATATGAGGGAGTAAAGAAATCCTGAAAGTTTGAATGACAGATGCCTACATACATGGTGTTTTTAAGTTCTATATTTTCTAAATGGACAGCTTTCCCTGCTCTTATCCTTCACGTGTTTGTGAAACACAGTCAGGGTTTGGGGTTGGTTTAATTTCTGCTAATTGAATGCTATGGAGTTGGATATAGTCTGGATTTCATGACCTTCAGCAGACTGGATGGTGAGTTCTTTTGAAGATCAATGTACGCTTGATAAGTGAACTAAGACAAGGAAGGAAAAGTGCAAAATGCATGGAGTCAGGTCACTGGTTTTCAGCTGATCCATAGTTGAGGTGTCATAGCAGTCACTGGAATAGCTATCAAGCAGCTGCAGAGTTACCCATAGAAGGGAGGTATGGTAGTTTCCCATCGAGCAGTATCTGAGCATGACCTCTATTTTGTTTTATGTTTAATCATTATTTTCTAGTTAGTTGTGCTGTGGTGTTTTTTCTGGAAAATTTTCACCTGTAAAAGATGAACTTTATTTTTAATCCTTTTTCTTGGATTAAAAAGCTAATAAAGATTCAATTTCTTTGTTGAAGGGAGCCCTAAGAACATTTTTGTCAGAATTTTTCTCCATTCCCATAACTTTTACAACAGAAAATGGTGATTTGAATTGTTAGATTAAGGCGCTGCCTTCATATTATGGTGAAGGTCACATTACAAATGGACTGATAAGTATATATAAGTTTCACTTCTGCTGTGCTACTGGGAAGGGTTTGTGGAGCTTAGCAACACAGAGACTGGAGTTTTGTTAACCAGAGGGGAGGAAATGGACAAAATCACGTACTCTGTTATTCGTACACAAATCTGGAATTTGTTTGTCTAGGGATATTCTACCTCAGCAAGGCCAGTTGGCTTCAGCTCCTTGAGTGTCTTGATCCCAAACCTGAAAATACCATAGTATTTGAACTTTACAGCCAAAACTAAGCCTGCAAAGAACCGTGCAGAAATATTTTCAATCTTCTTTATTGAGAAGCAGCATAGAAGTAGAATATATTGAATGACAGTCTACTCACCCAAAGAAAAGGTGGCTCCTTCGGCACTGGAACTAGTAAGGCTTAGCTTCCTACTGACTTTTGTTACTGTTCTGATCTCTTTCTGTCTGTTTCTTTATGCTTTTCTAAGCTTTCTCTACTTCTTTTTCCTTTTTTTTTTTTTTTTTTTTCTCCAAGAAATTCCTCCTCCACCTCCCTTTTCTCTTTAACAGGGCGAGTAGCGGCATGTGTTAGGCTTTATTGTTGCTAGGACTGAAAGAAGATTGAATTGCCTTTCCAGTAGTAGAGGCACTAAACTTTGTGCTTTCAAGACCACTGCCCTTCTCAAAATGAGATTGAAATTGACAGTAGGTTACTTAGAGGACTTATTTGCTGCTCAGTTTCAAAACCCTCATTTCCTTAGGGAACAAGTCTTCTGCTTAAAAAAAAAGACAACACCCACCAAGCAACTGTAGCTGTATAAGTACAAGAGCAATCATGAGTTGCAATTACATTTATATTTAGTTAAACAAGCTAAAGTAAGCACAGTATCTAGACTACAAAGAAGATTCAAAGTAGGTATCATTAATTCTCCTGTATTTTCATTTCAGTTTTTTAACAATACAGTGGATTTCGGTTCCACTTATTTTATCTCAGAGATCTTCCCCAGTAAACAGGGAAGGTAACTTTTATTACAGAAATACCAACTTAAATATACAGAAAATTATGAAAATTACACACAACAGAATAGATAGTTGCATTGATTTTTGTGTGTTTATTATTCTTATTAATATGTTAGGAAAATGTAAATAAAAGTAATAGTTTGGTGCCATTTTCTCCTGATCAGTATGTGAATCATACACAGTGGTACATGGACACTTGAGTTTTGCCATGTGTCTGATGTCTAGTGATGGGTAAGCCCCAGTGCCCTGGACTGCTTTTAACAGCAGTACCTAAAGGAATCCAGTATGTGCAACAGTCCCAACCTGTTGGGACAGGCAGTGTTGTTCTCCTGCCTTGATCAAATAATGTCATCTTTCAAATTCGTGTGGGTGCTGAGTCACCTGGGCACTGCTGGCGTTCTGCCATGCCTGAGCTCCTCTGCTGTGAGCACTGGTAATTCGCGAGCTGGGTGTAGCGTGGCAGACAGAAATGGTGACTTGAAATGCTCTAGGATCAGAACTAGTTGCAAATGGCAAGTGACAGGGTAGTTCAGTGCTAATTAGTTTCCTTGGGAAACTGGCTACCTAGTTACCTTCCCTCTGCCCACATTTTTCTCTCTTCATAGGATGGCTGCCTTGCTATTACCACTTCCTCAAAGGGAGTGCTATGACAGTAAGGTAGGGATAAGAGGAGTGAAAGGGAAAGGATGCAGGCACATAAAAGAGAGGAGGGAAAACAGCAGAAGACTTTGAAAGGGTGAAGACAATAGGGAGAGTGGAGCAGAAGTAAGATGTCTAATATGGGTATTTGTTCCACTCCAAGTGAGGTAAGACTGACCTTCATGGCAGGGCAAACAGAAACTGGATTGTTACGTTACAGGCCAGCCAGCTCTGATGCAGCTCTGGCCATGTGAGGCTACAGAAATCTCCGTAGTGCTCTCACTTGCCCTCACTGCATTTACAAGTGCTTCTCCGTGCAATCCACACTTTCCCATTCCTGACATCTCAAACCTTTGTGGAAAGAACAGTCAGTTGCTTTTTCACTGAAAATAAATAGATAAAAATGAACTCCAGAACTCATCTAGATCACATATGTGTATGTTCTTCAGTATTGATGCTCTCGGCCTCTTCTTACCTGTCTTCCAGCACAGATCACTACTATGGGAATGTACAATGTTAATTTTAAATCTTGCACAAATAAGAGCTTTGGATGGCAAATACATTTATTCTGTCTTTAGTTCCGGAGAACAGAAGATGGAATAAAACCTCTTTTACTGTCTTTATTTGTTCTTACAGTGAGTTTCTATTTAAAGGTGATTTTTATTTTATAGGTATTTTGAAAAACAATTTGAGCTGTCGGAACAGGCACAGCTGCCCATGTTTCTCCACTGCAGAAACTCACACACTGAATTTTTAGGTAGGTTTTGTTTGAGAATTTCATGTATAGAGCATATCTGGAATACGAAAAATCTGGAAGGTTTCACCTTTGTCTGTGAAAACCCTCTTAATTTTTTATTTATTTTTTTTCACAGACATAATGAGAAGAAACCGAGATAGATTTGTAGGAGGGGTGGTAAGTATGGACTTCAGCACAGCGTTCATTTTTACATGCATGTGTGTGAAAATTGTTGCGTAATGTGCAGTTTCTTGTTTGGTGTGGAATGTGGGTAGGCTTCCTGTTAAATGATTTAAGTTATTATTAATTAATGTTTTCCAGTCCCTTCTAGTATTTTTATTTTTGTTGCTTAGCCAACAGTTTTTGCAAGGTAAGAAGATAGGCTGAGAAAAAGCTCTGAGCTGACATGAGCAGTTTTTCTTGGCCTGTCAGAAGGACAGTTTAAGCACCTTATAATTGACATTGGCCTTTTCCCAGTTCTTCAGTGTCTGTAAGTGCAGTGCATTCAGACCACAGATAATTTAGATGCTTGTTCTCAGCAAAAGCCGTAACCTCAAACATTTGCTTCTGATGCTAGAAATCATTTTCAAATTATATCCAGATGTAACTTCTGATTACTTTGTCTGATATTCAGATCACATATTTTAATTCAAATGCATAACAGAAAAAAAAAATTATTAAATGGTTAGGAAAGTCCAGCAATGCTCTTTTAGATTTCCATTATGGCAGAGTTTTCTGAAAGTAGTAATAAATGCTTGGATTATTTTATCCTACTGACATCAGGTCAGACCACACCTCCTACAATAAAACCTCAGTCCCCAGGTATCCCCTTTATTACCACCAGAACCTTCCCTTAGCCTAGCTCAGTTACTTTGCATGTTGTGCTGTTATGTAACACTGTACAGTCTCGTCCTTCCTCCTTTTTTTTTTTTTTTCCTGCTAAACAGCTACCTATTGGAGCAGTGATGAGCAGGCACCCTCTGCAGCTGCCTGCCCCCCAAGCAACGTGGGGGGGCCCACAGTCTCTTTACTCTTATGAGGCTGAGAAGCTGCAGTTCCCAGATGCATTACACTGTTTGTACCTTGTGACCTGCCACTTATAGAATCATAGAATCACTTGCCTCTTTAGTCCCTGGGATGACCAGATTAGACTGTCTCTAGTTCCAGTGTACTAAAATCTGTGGAGAATGTGACACTGCTCTTACCATGTCCCTGACAGTGCCCTGTAGGGAATACTGAGGAGAGAACATAGAAATTCAGTGTGGACAGAATTAGTTCCTGTGCATCTCTCAGCTATCCGCTACAAGAAGTTCCTGGGCCAAAAGCAGTATCACCAGATAGGCCTTTTCTACCCATATTTGTCCCTAATAAAATGTGGTAACCGTTGTCATGTTCCATCTTTAGGTTTGTATTGATGTGTAAGGCATGCTATCAAAGGTATTTATAATACAAATAAAAGCTGATGAGTACTTCTAAATTACTGCAGTTTTAAACTAAGTACATACACTTGTATACATGTGTGCATTTATATTCATGTATGTTCTAGGTACATTCTTTTGATGGTACAAAAGAAGAAGCAGCAGCTATAATAGATTTGGATCTTTATATTGGAATAAATGGCTGGTAAGTTCTTTACAAGAAATAAAACCCTTTTAAAATGTCAGCTGTAGTGATCTTGGGGCTTTCTTTTAAACAATGAGATCAAGTTTTCAGACCTCACTATACTCTTAAATCATCTGAAAGATTTAGAATTGCAGTCATTAGTCTGTTAGCTGTATGAAATTCTTAACTCACAGCTCAGAGTTAATCTAGTCTTAGGGCCATTCTACTACCCTCAGGTCAATCCTTGTTTGTAAATAAATAAGGCTGTTGAAAGCAGTGTCCTTCTGAGAAGTGTTTAAAAAAAAAATAGCACAATTTCAAGATGCCACATCAAATTCAGGAGTAATGCAAATGAAACCTGAGCAGCCTCATCTCCTGGTTACACAGTCTGAATTCTCAGCAGTCACCGCAGTGTGTGTTTTTGGTGTTTTGTTTTGTTTTGTTTTTTAAAAAAGAGGAAGCAAATTTTACTCACCAAAAAAATTTAGGAAGCTGCTTTTGCTGCAAAACATTTCAATAGACAAAGTAATTACTTTTATATACTTCTAATTTTTTTTTAACCCAACTCTGATTTTTCTAGTTCATTGAAAACAGAAGCCAACTTGGAAACACTGAAATCAATTCCTAGTGAACGATTAATGATAGAGACTGGTAAGATTTTTGTATCTTGCTCAGTTCACAACTTAAACGCTACTGGGCAGCATGTTATGCTTGTTACCAGTGATAAGGCAGAATCAAGACCTAAGGAGTTCAGAGCAGAAAAAAGACTGGCTGTCTCTCCACTTTGGAAAGCAGTTTACAGGCTCCAGAAAAACTCCCTTTCCAGCCTTCTGCTGGAAGGAATAAGCTGCTGTGTCACTCCCTGACATAGGAGGGGAAGATGAAAAGAAAAAATTAACAAATCCAGATTTTTAAATGTACCTCTGTCCCAAAATCCTGCTTTTGAGTATCTTTTAAAATCCATCTTGCTGGAGATGTGCCAGTGCCAAACACAGGGCAGTGGTAATGAGCTTGCCACTGGCAGCAATAACAACATTGGGAAACAACAGCTCTTTAAGGTGGAAGAATGCTTGGATTCCCTTCTTGGCCTAATGAGCAGTCATCTTCATTGATTGTTTAGGGATTCCTTTATTTTTGGCATGTTCATTTCAATTACCAATAACTGGCAGTTTTAAATACAGTATTTAATTTCTGAATCTGAGAAAATAAAACGACAAACTGCCTAAATCCTTAAATTTACTTGCCAGTGAAGTACGGACCTGTTCAAGTATACAGGAGGTTTCTGGGGAACACGTGCAGTCTATCAAGCTGTCCTCACATCAGAGGGAAGTAGCGTTACGTGCTACTATTGCTCATTTGTTAAAATGTAAAATCCTGAAGGTAATGGTATCAAATTCCAAATACTGTGAAGAAATTAAATGGCCTAAAGCTTTTATATTGTGTTTAGAATTGGAAGTAACTGCAAGAGAGAGATTGCAAGAACTTCTGTCTGTGGAAGTATTTGGTCATATCTCATGCTATCCTAAAATGATTGCATACTCGTATTTTTTTTTTTTTCTCAAATGAAACTAGATGCACCTTGGTGTGGAGTGAAAAATACTCATGCTGGATCAAAATATATTAAAACTACATTTCCTACAAAAAAGAGATGGGAAATAGGGCACTGCTTGAAGGACAGAAATGAACCCTGCCATATAATGTAAGTGTTACTACCATACTATTATTTAAAATACTGCAGGTCTCGGGGGGGAGGGGAGGGGGGGGAGAAATCAGTTCACTAGAAACGTAGAAATGACTTCTAAATATATTGAAGCTTGTGCAAGGCATTGCTTTACAGGCTGTGGGGAAAAACCAGGAAGTCTTAATTTTCCCACTTCAGCAATTCTGGATGTAAAAAGCTCCCTGAAAGTGAAAGCAGTACTGGTTTTACTGGAGAAGGGGTTAAACCCTGTAGAGTCACCTGACTTGTATAAATTTCACTCAGTTGTTGTTCCAGTTATTTTTAAAACTGATGGAGCACTTGGAGCTGTGCTCTGCAGAGGGGCCAGCGCTGGCACCAAGCAGTGCCTGTGTTGGTGTCGCAGCGCCTGTGATGTGTGAACTGCTGTCACGTGAATTTGGTTATGGCCACTTCTGCCTTCTGCTCCTGTGCTTAAAAAAAACCCGTTCCTGTGAGGTTTAGATATGAATAACAACAGTTAACATACAGACTAGAGAAAGAAAACTCCAGGAGCCAATGGACAGTAAGAAAGTACAGAAACCTTTTCCTTCCTCCCAGAGGCATGAAAAGCAGTATTGTTTCAGTGAAAATGTTTCATTATCCCTGTTAAGTAGCACTGACAGGTGAAATGTCTGAATTTTAACAACTGTTACTAAAGTCTGGTCAGTGAGTTATGCCAATCTTCTCATTATCAACTCTGTATAGAAAAAGGAATTCAGGAAGGCTTCTTCGTGTGGTGGAGTATGTGAATGAATTTTCATCAAGTCAAGCTCATGGCTCTACCCCTCCTGGCTTGTATCAAGGCTATGGGCCTTTTAAAACTTAATGTGCCCATTTATACCATTTACTGCAACTATGTGAATGTGTTAATCTAGCAAACAGGGAAGTAGCACAAAGTTACTTTGGCAACTGCATTCTCAGATAAGGCTATGTCTGGAATTTAAGCTTTGCCATAATTCAGTTTCTTCACCGTGCAGCTTTACCCTCAAAAGCCTAAAGACTTTCAGTCTGAAAAATCAAGACCATTGATAAAGACACCCACAAAATGACACTTTCTTTGAAACAGAAAGCTGTTTAATTACCTCCAAACAAGAGTCAAAAGACCAAAGATTAATCTGTACCAGTGAGCAACCAGTGTTCCATGTGAAGGGAATGGCAGTTAGTGACTTAAAAGTGAAGCTATTTGCATATCTGAGCACCTTGCCCTGCTGCTCTCAGCATCAGTTTTTATTCCAGATTAATCTTAGTGACTTGTACATACACATGCAGCACTCTGAATTATATTCAGTACTGAGTTTCAGAGTATTCTAATAGCAATCTTTCTTTTTTAGTCAAATACTGGAAATAATGGCAGCAGTAAGAGAAGATGACCCACTTGAGTTGGCCAATACTTTATATAACAACACTATTAAAGTCTTCTTTCCACATATATAAAGTTGTTTTTCTTATGTTTATTCAACATAGCTTCAGTAAACATATTGCAAAACCTTAAAAACTATATCTGAAAATCCTCATCAATGGAAGCCAATGTAGTACGCTTTTTTTAATGGTACAAGATTAAAGCTGCTTTTGAAAAGGTGGTCTGCATTGGTGCAGTTTCTCAGCCCTGTTTCCCTTTCATCAAGATTCAGGATCACTTTCAAGGACAGCCCAAGCTAGCAGCTCTCATTAGTACCTGTATCCATTGCAAGCCAGATACATGCAGAGCACTTCAAGGTGCTCCTAGCAATTGGGAAGTGTTTAACACTTCAGTGGCATGCTTTACTACTTCACCAGAAAGCTTAGCAGTTTCATGTTGTTCCACATATGCAAATGCTATAATATTAAGTCTACCAACCTATTTTTGTTGTTGTTGTTTTTCAAATACAGCTCACTAGCTTTTAGCAATAAAAGCTCTGCTAATACTAAATTTGTAAGTAAAGCTGCTTTGGTTCAGGCTTTTCACTGACCTGCTAAACAGTCTGTTTTCACCAGTACTCTTCATTTGTATCCAGAATTCACTGATGGGGGATTACTGGTATACAGTCTTTGGCACAGCATTATCACTACATCAATTAAAGAGTGTTTTTCCAACCATCTTAAAAACTTGTGAAAACATTTTATTCCATGTACAATAATGTACATAATTTTAAGGTGGTCATGAAAGAGACCAGCAAAAATTAGAGGTATATTTACAATAGCACACACCACAGTAAACAACCACCATTCACAGACTCAACATTGAGATACTGCTGTTGTGCTTAAGTACAATAACTACAAAGTGATGCTTTTATTCTGTTGAAGTCAATCTTAAATACCTCACGGCTTAGTAAAGAGCATCTTAATCACCAAGAGAGTTAGAGTCAACATTAAGAGTCTCATTCAAGTGCTGTGCCACACAGGCATCATCTTCCTCATCACTATCAGAGCTGTCATTATCTTCATTTAATTCATTTTCAGCATCAGCAGCTCCTTCTGCAACTTGTACAGGGTTTTCATTTGGTGCCACAAACCCATTGTTGTTGGCAATACTGGCATTTTCCTTGTCCTCAATATATACTTTCTGATGGCACATCGGGCAAGTGTCCTGAATGTACAGCCACTTCCGAAGACAAAGTGCGTGAAAGTAATGGTTGCATGGAGTAATGCGAGCAGAGGTGGTGAACTCATGGTAGCAGATTGCACAGACATCATCTATTTCCTGTAACCGACTTCCTTTTACCTCTGGAAGCGAGTTTATTTTCTTAACAGCAGTACGGCGATTTATGAAAGTCTTCCAGCCATTCTTTGCCTGCAAGTAGATGTTGAAGTATGCATGCAGACACATCATGCAAGCGCGAATCTTGCTTCCCGATTCAAAAACCATTGTGTAAGCTCCATTTCCAAACATGACTACTCCAAATATAAACTCAATAATATTGCCCGTTGACCGAACATAATAGACATAATCATCGAGTTTTTCCCATAGCACATTATAGTAGCCATCAATCATAAACAATACATAAACAGTGATAGAAACTATTACTTTTAGGCAGAGTTCTACACAGAATGCCGTAACTGCAAAAAGCCAGGTGTTTAGTGCATAGTGGTGCCAGAGGATGTAACTGAGCAGAACCGGAAGGATGAAAAGGCAGGCAGAAACAAACAGTACAGGGAAGTGTCTGCGAAATGATGATACATGGGAGGCACTGAGAGACATCAGCACAGGGTCTGTCATTCCATGGATAAAATGCAGGACTGCGGTCAACAAAAGGCACATGTTTCGACTCAGGCGAACTAATCGTTCTTCTGGTTTCAGTCCACTTAAACCAGTCTGCAGAGCCAAGATGAAAAACAAGACGGGCGCTACAAACCCAAGCCTTTTATCATCCTCATCAGTTGATCCAATGAAGGCCAAAATACCGAGTCCCAGATAATGCGCTATTGAGGAAATGACAGCACTCATGCCTAACACAGTTAAGGTAGAGTCACACCCACTTATGATCAGACTGCAAATCAGTTCCCAGCAGTTATCCCATGATATCAAGAAGAATTTTTCTTCTGTATTAGTTTCAGCCATCTTTACAACGTATGTTAATACCACAGCTTGTGCTGTAAGTCTTGTTAGCCAGAAGACACGCAGTACAGCTGGGAACCGAATCCTTTTCCACGTATCTTCCATCAGTAGCTGTAATCCATAAATGCGATACATGTGCCTCACCAGCAGATAAACATATCGCACTGAATAATAGAACCACTTCATTTTTGTGACTAAAATGACTGTGGTATTTACTGTCAGAACTAGGCCTGAAATAAAAACTAGTATTTGCCGGACATTTAAAGGTAATTCAACAACCAAGCCAATTACAGGAATCAGTATATCCAGGATGATGAGTTGAGAGTATATGGACTGCACGTTTAGCAATGTAACATATCCAATTCCAAAGGTAAGCTGAAGGATGGAAAGTGCCATCCATAGTGAGGGTCCTTTATGAGGGAAGATCTGAATTCCAAATGCGGCGGTGTAGTAGGCACTGTAGAAGTTTATGTGCAAAGAAGCATAGTAATTCACCAACACTGAAGTCACAGCCAGCAGAAATGCCGAGGCGATCATATAAAACTTGAAAAGTGCCCGCTGTTGTAAGACCAGAACAACACTGGATACAAAGACACCTAAAAACAGATTGAAATTATTTAGTTCTCAGTACACATTCTACAACAGATTTTAACCTATTAGCTCTGGAGTTATATTTCTTTAATATATAACCTCCCAATTAGTCATTCATAACTTTGCATTACCACTGGTTCCTTTTTCAGAGAACAGATGAAGACAGCTTAATCTCTGCACTTAATACATCTGTGCACTGCAGCTGTGATGCAAAGCCAATGAGAGCATTAAGTCACAATTACTGTCGAGTTCATCTGCAGTTTCAGCCCAGAGTAGTGACAACACCCAGCCTTACTGTTGAAATCTAAGGGCAGACAAGTTCTAAAAGCAGAAAAGAATTCCTACATACAGGATGATCTAAGTTAATAAGCAATAAATGAGTAAAGTTTATCAACTCCCTTAATTCCCTGAAACAAAGCACTCAACTACAGATATCCAAGCTGCAGTACTAAAGAGAGCACTTGACAAAACAGTTTAGCTAAACCCTTTAGTGGGAGAACAGTGAAAAAAATGTAGTTTACTGGGGAGAGGGCACTCTTTCAATTCCCTTCAGTTTGCTTTAATTTCTGATGAGACAGCTCATGGATAAGACCTTCTGCAGTACAAAGCTTTTGTACACAGAATCCAGAACAGCACCAGCTGCCTCTTTGCCAGTGTGAACCTGCATCTTGTTAGAAGTCATATTTAGATCCTGTAATTCCTGTTTGCTAACTTTTCCCTCACACTGACCACTAACAGATCTTGACAGTGACTGGAAAGTCTGCTCCTTCCTATGAGAAATCCTATCATAGCATCTGTAGTACCTTGGCATTACATTTATGACTTTGCAGGAAACTTCTTAGGTAGTGTAGCTGATGAATTTCATCACTTTGTACTATAAAGGTAAGGGCTCTGATGTAGCAGATGTTAAATTAAATTAAATTAAATCACTACATTCTTTCCCTTAAACTGTTTTTTTTCCTCCAGGAAGCATACTGCCTTTGTTTTGGGCTTCTCAGTCAGCTTCCAGTCTATGCAACTGTTTTCTCATCCAAACCAGTTTGGAGAGATTTTGATCTCTACAACATATATTTGATTGCAAGTTGCTTTCAGTCTCTGTACTAAAACTAATGAAATCACAAGTAATCCTCTTTCTGGAGGACAGCATCAGTCTTTTCTGATGATTGTATTTTAGATTGTTCCAAATCCTTCTTAATCAAGTATTAAAAAAAAAAAAAAAATTAAGCCATAGTAACTTGATCATGGGAATAAAAATAAAAACCAAACAACAAAACAAACCCCAACTTTGCTAAGAATCAGCATTGGATTCCACTAGTAGTGTTGCCAGCCACTTGTATTAAAACAAAAAGAACAAACAACCCCAAAACAACAAAAACACATTCCCACACCCTTCACAAAAACACAACCAAACACAACCCAGTCCAGAGGACTCAATAGAGAAGGTCAACAGTAAAAGGCAGACCTCAAAAATAAAGTTATTAATGCTCCATAACAGTATTCCTTGCCAGCAGCACTGGCTGATGGAAGAACACTCAACTAATCATTAACCTAGTAACCTTGTGAGGTAGACCAAGGAAATACCTCAATCAGTTTTCAGAAAATACCTTGTATCACAACTTGGTTGTTCTACAAATAGCTGAATATTCATTACATACAGCACTCTTAAAAATAACCTTGACAGTTCATTGCCTTTTGATGCATGTCACCATAAACACCTACAGGAAAAGCTAACAGTGCTGACAAATTTGTACTCTTGTTTTTTCTCACAAGTCACAGAAAAGGCTCAAATGCCTGTAACAAGCTCATTATTTACATAATTCTCATCATTTGAGCCAAGAGATGCATTCTGCACTAAGCAGGCTGCTCTGAAACACGCCTGTTATCAAAACCTATTTTTCTTCCATGCAGTAACAGGCCTGTATTTAGCTACTGTAGGTCATCCTGAGACACAGACATTTCACAGGCAAGACACATCCCTAAAATCATTACTACAGTGAGTCAACTGAAAAGCTGAACCTACTGGTTCCTCTAAAGAGGAACTAACAAGAGGTGAAACACTTTTCCACACAAGTGCTGACAGAAAAGTCAAGACCCTCCCCTCAAAGAAGCCTCAAGGAAGGTAACAGATCTTGGGAGGTGAGCTTTCCTCTCCCCACCATCTCCAATTATGTCATTCACTTCATCTTGCCAAGCACAACTTCCTTCTGCCCTGCAACGTGTTCACCAAACAGTAAATCTTTTCCCATTTTCCCTCTGATAGAAAATGCTGCAGTTCCTCCTTTGATTTGTCTCATGTTTCTGTATATACTGCTACTCATCCTTACTGTTCCTAGCAATGCCACCCCATCACCAGCTGTCACCAGTGTAGCCTCCAAACACAGCATTTCAAACCACTCACATTTACTTCTAAAATCATTTCTTGTGTTACAGTCAATCCCTCCCTCATTTTTTTCCTTTCCTGCAGATTGCCCTCATAGTTAGCACGCTACCTAGGGTTCAACTTTTGCTCTGTTGCAGGGTTCAGTTACCTTTACACCTAACTATTTTAATCATGTGGAACTGCCCAATTTTTTTTTTTTTCCCTACTCCCTGCCATTCTACTTGTTTTCACATCTTTCTACAGACTACAGTATTTATAGTAACCCTCTCAAAAATCAATGTCTTCACTGAGGAGGGACTGATGCCTGAAGTAACAGTTTCACAGTCCTGGGGGTCATGGTTCTGCTGGAATAGCAACACTTTAAGAAACTACTCAAAGATATGAAAGGTAAATACTGTGTTGAAGACAAAGCAAGGTTAATGAAAAAGATTAAAGAAAAAATGTGCTCTAGTTGTAGAACATATTTCTGTGTATAAGCAAGGGAAGAATCAGACCAGGGAATCCTGCAGTAAAAATCACAGGGATCTCTATTCGCATTCTTGAAGAACTGTACTCCCAGAATATTTCACAAGTGTTTAACATCACCCCTGAAAGCTATCAAATCTCTCCAGAGCTACAGTCTTTGTATCTAGGACAAGCTGTGTATTTATCTAATGATAAATAGTGTTGTGCCACAGGAGAAATTTGGATCAGTCCTTCAGAGCCTGCAAAGGGTAACTAAAAGGGCAACTTCCCCACTATTTAAACACAAAATGATCCAAAATAAATATTTCTGTTTATCCTAACAACGGCAAAAACCCAAGCCTGTAATCTTCTCATTCAGATGAGGAAAAAATAGATGCAAAAGCACTCTGAACCACATGGAAAGTCTTTAACATAATCTCTAAATTATTTTTTTTTTTTTTTAATTTTAGAAAGCCAACAACCACAGACAACTTGTCTCAAAGTACAAAGTAAGTCTCCTAGCATAAATTGTTCCCAAAGCTCTTTTGTGGGAGCCAGGGGAAAGATTACCCACTGCTTCCCCCACACCCTTCCTGAAAAGTGATCATACAAATGCAATCCTGAAAAGTGCCTTAATCTGTTAATCTCACATTTAAGAGAGATCATCGAATAACACATCCACCATTCTCATTTACATCGGATTAATTTCAAGGTGCTTCCTACAGTGTCTGGCTCACACAACGAAGGACTCCTAAAATTAAGTTGGTGAGGCTCTGCCATGTAATTTTTTAAAAAAGGAATTATCAGTGGGAAGCACTCATAGCCATTCCAGAAGTAGGAAACAAAGGGTCAAGAACATGGGAGAGATGAAGAACCCCTCCTCCCCCTCACAGAGCTGCGGGTACCAGCTGAAGGCCAAGCAAAGAAGGCAAGTCAGGATCTCCTCCACCTGGCTTCTCACGAAACAGCAACTGCCCCAGGCACCCTTCCCGAAAAGAGAAGCAGCCCAAATATCTGCTTTGTTTTGTTGGCTTTCTCCCTTTCTCCTCCTACCTGCTGCCTTGCTGTAGGTTAGCCTTTTTCCCCTCAGCATAACTATGTGATGCTATCACCACTACTACTCACTGCGTGCCTTCCCTTTTAACATCTCTTCTCAGCTTCCTATCTTAACAGCCCTACCACCTATTTCCTTCCTATTTTTTCTACTATAAACATAAAACGAAACAGAAAATCAACATGTCACAGGCCTGCATAAAACTCTTGTATTTTGGATTCTCCTTTCTGCCTCAGAATTCGCAGCTCAAAGACTCGATACACAATGCAACATCCCCTGTAAACAGTTCGCAAAACGGAGCTCCAGCCTAGCTGAGGCTACCTAAGAACGCACGATAACAAATAATACTGGAAACAGAATCACCTAGTTATACCAGTGATTTTCAAGTTTCATTCCAGGGAAGCAAAAATGCTTAAAAATAACCACCATCAACTTTCAAGAAAGAGACTTCTCTTTCATTTGGGAACCAAATTCCCAGCATTTCTGAACTGCTGTTCCTAAAATAAGGATTTAGCAGCATATTTCTGGAAAACGTCACACTATCCAAAGTGCTTTTAAAGAAAGACATAAATCTACAGCCACGAAGTCACATGTTTTCCACCGAGAAGAGGGCTGAATGCCCGGGTCTCCGCGCACATGGCAAGCAGCGTCCGCCGGGCCTCCGCTATGCCCGGTGCGGGCCCGAGGCTGGGCTTCGGCGGACCCTGCGCCACAAGGAAGCGGGAGGATGTCACCCCGGCGAGGAGGCGGAGGGAGCCGGCCCGTCCCCTCCGGCCTGGCGACGGGAGTCGGCGGGGGACGGAGATGGAGGCGGGGTGGGGAACCGGGCAGCGAGCGGTGGCAGGCACTGCGGCTCACAGGAGGGGAGGGCGGTGATCTACCCCGATCGGCCGAGCAGGGACTCCGGAGGGGCAGCCCAGGGGGGCGGAAAGGAGACGGCAGGAAGAGGTCAGACAGAGGGGAAGGCGGGGAGGAGAGACAAGCCGCGACAGCCGTCGATAAGGCGGCGGTGGGCTGAGGGCACGGGGAAAAGCAGAGTCGCCCGTGCCCCGTCTGCGGCTGTAAACAAGATCTCCGCGGGCGGATAGTAACGAGTAGGGGCGCGAGCCCCGGCCCGGCGGAGGTGCCGACGCCGCCAGCGCCCGGCCGATGGCGAAGGCCGGAGCGGCGCGATGGGCGGCAGGGCGGGAGTCGGCCCGTCCCGGGGCGGGAGGGGAAGGTCTCTCACCCAGTAGCCGCAGCAGCACGCCCAGGAGCGCGGCGCACAGCGAGCCCCCCGGCACCGGGGACGAGTTGAAGATGGCGTCGATGAGGAACAGGCTGGGCACCCGCAGCGCGACCTCCAGCCCAGCCCGGAGCCGCGGGCCCAGCCGCAGCCACGGGAGCTGCGGAGGGCCCGGGGCAGCCATCCCCTGCGAGGGGGCAGGCAGCCCCCCCTCTCCCGCCTCTCAAAGAGCAGAGGGGGCGGGTGTGGGGGGACGAGGACGGGGGCGGCGGCCGGCGGGCTCGCTACCGCCCCGCGCCCGCCGCCCGGCCCGGCTGAGCCCCCCACCGCGCTGCTGCCGCCTCCATGTTCCTCTGCGCTCCCTCGGCAGCGCCGGCCCCAGCCGGGCCGCGGGGGCGGGGCGAGGCGGGGCCGCGCGGGCGTCGCAGTGCGCGGCCCCGCCCACGACACCTACGAGGGAGGGGGCGGGCGGCGCGTGGAGCTGTCCTCCCGCTCGTCCGCCGCGAGGGAATGCGGCCCGCACTGGGCGTTGGCGCAGCCTTAGGGGCGCTGCGGGACGGGCCTCGGCGCGCGCGCCTCGCGCCCTCCCTGAGGCCCGGCGCGGGGGACCCCGGCCGGCGCTGCGGCGAGCGGGGCTTGGTAGGAGAGGCCGGTTTCTCCCGCGGCAGGCGGTGCGGCCCTGGCCCGGATGAAGGTGTGTGGGAGCAGAGCTCCGTCTGGGCGGTGTTCCTGAGCTGGCACAGGGGCTTTCCCTGCCATGCCTTGCTCCCGGCAGCGTTCGCCTTTCCCCTCCGGCCTGGCTGCAGCAACACTGCAAAGAAAGGCGCCATGTGCCATTACGGGAACGATAAACACGGGATCGTGCCTCGTGCTCCTGAAGGTGCTGCTTCATCACAAGGAATCCTCGAATAATACAAAAGCGCGCTTGTTTCGCGGCCCGCACCCACCCGGCCTGGCCCGGCTCAGCTCGGCCGGGGGATGAGGCGCAGTCCGCAGTCAGCTGCCGTCTCCCCGGGCAGACTCGCCCCTGGCTCCTCGCTGCTGCCTGCGGTCCTCGTTCCCTGGCTGCTACTCAGTAGTTCGCCTTGAAGAACTAATGAGCTTTTAATTAGGGGAGGATTACGTACAATGTCTTGGTCTTTGCTGTGTGATGCAAAAGCCCTGTCCTGCTCGATGCGTAGCTATACATCGGGGTCGTTCGGCAAAGGCATTTTCCTTTGAAATCCTGTTTCCCTCGTGCATCTTCACAGAAGCCACAGATACAGGGACTATTGGAAACTGCAAGCTGACTTTATTACCAAAAACAAACAAACAAAAATTAATTGCAAACTTGTAATCGGTCAATCTGCAGCAGAGGCATTTCCCACCCTATCGCCTGTGGCAGTCGAAGGCAGTTTTCAGGCCACACTGAGGTCCGCCTGTGTGCCTCTTGGCATCTGCTGTGCTGCTGTTCCCTGCCAGAGTCCGCCTCCGGCTTCACCTGCCGCAGCCCAGCCTTTTCATCAACCTGACTAGTTCACGGCTTAAACCCGTGGAAGCCCTGTTATTTTCAAAGCATTTTGGATCGGGCAACAATAGGACTCTATAGGAGCTTTTCTAAGCCATGTTCCACGTGAACAAAGCCAGAAATGTGGCCAGATTGCTAAAGGATTGTGTTACAAAATCCACGGACATGAACAAAGTGCATGTTTTAATCACATGCTGGAAGGCATAACTCTGACCTAGTAAGTATCCCCGCGCCAAATAATAGAGGTTAGGGTTTAAAATGTGAAAAGTGTTTATCTTTCTTAGGTTTGAAGATGGCTGAGTCACAGTGATTCAGATTTGCCTAAATAACTTTGCTCCTCAACTAAGTATGAAGCTGCTGAATTTAAATAAAAGTATTTGACTTGACAAGTAATGTAATTTTAACAGATATGGGTACTTGATAATTCTCAATAATCTAAATGAAAATATTTCTTTATTTATTTAAATGAGGTGTCATTTAAAGAAATCAACAACTTATAACACCATCTATGGAAATGAAGTTCCCTGCCCACCCAAGGCCCTTCCAACTTCATTTAATATCCTCATCAGTAAAGAGGATCTTAAATCAATTTTTACCATACAGGCTTCAGGATCAGAGGCAATGCTGTAGCACATATTTATATTGCTTTAAGGACATGTGGATTAAATGGACTCCATTACATGGATTTTCAGCTTTAAATATGTGCACTTATAGGTATATTTTCCAGATGTTATCTGGGTGTGTAAGTGCAGTCATGAATATCTGCAAATTATTTTGTGCATAAACAGTTCTGGGTTGCAAATATTCCAGAAATCCTAGCATTAGTAAAGTGTATCAGATCAAATTCATGCATTTTTCACACATATTCTTCAGAAAACTTGTTGCAGTGTGTAAGACTCCTACTTTTCATTTAAGTTCAGTTAAAAAAAAATCTAAACTTGAATATCGTACCTACAGTATGTAGGAAGATGACACCTACTGGTTATTTTTAATTTTGCAGTTCGCACTTCATAGTTTCAAATGTGGAATAACAAACCAAATTCAACTTTGTTACACCAGCCTAACTACTGAATTCCCTCCAGTTATGTATACAAGTACAGGGAAAATAGTCACATTATTTCTAGAGTTAAATGGAGTCTCAACTTCTTTGTATATTTGGGGGGTATATCCTATTCTGAGTAAATGCATATTGATACTCCTATCAAAAAAGTTTTCTTATTTGGGGACTTCTGCAATTTCTTGTTCATGAACAAACATACAAATTAATACAAATTAAGCATAAAGCTCCTTTATTTATCTGTATGGATTAATTGTTAAGAGCAAATAGTCCTGGACTCCCAGGCAAAGGTTGTTCCACCTGTCATTGTGGCAGTGTGTACCTGACTTGGTAAACATGGCAAGTGTCAAGCCTCCACCCCATGACAGGGCAGTGCACAAGAACATGCCCTAGGGAGCTGTTTCATAATAAATAAGAACAATGACCCAAAATACTTTCTGAGTAATTTAATACATCTCCTGTATAAGGCTTTGAGTCAGTAAGTCACAGATTGATGCATTTCAGTAACAAATAAATTCACTGGAACGCTTTGCTGTTCTATATGACATTTAGCAGAAGGTTGGGGTTTTATTCTCCAAGTAAAAATGATTGGGTGTTTTTGTTAGCTCAGGGATCAAAATGAAGATAATCTTTTCAAAAGCTATTAACATTTTTCTATTTGAGGTTTTTAGAAGAAGAGGAACTGCATAAATACCAATTACCGAGTACAGTATCTGACAAAGTCCTTGAGCTACAGCTGTGTAAGTAGCACACACTGAAATAACTGGACATAAAGCAATCTTCATCATCTTATGGAATGGCAGAACTGCATACTTTCTATATCAGTCTTGCAAGGCCATGTGTAGGGTCTGTGCCCATATAGGATGGCCACATCTAGACCCACTTTCTGGCAAAACAGCTTTAGGGTTTTTAAAACTCTTGCTTAAGTGCTCTTATGAACTCCTCAAGCCAAGGACTTTATTGGATTAATGCCAATGCTGACATCAGATATTACAAAATAACAGTCTTGCAAAAAACACATTTCTATAAGTAAAACAAATAATAATGCAGGGGGGGCTTTAGAGTACTGGATTGTTGGGTTTTTTTTTCTAACTACAAAATCCTGAAAAGCTTTAAATACACACAATACCTTTGCCTTGAAATACCACATGTAAATTTAGCCTGATAATTTTAATAAGAACAAAAAAAATTGTAAGAATGAAAGCAGTTGTCTGCTAAGAAAAACAGTGCAAAATGTGCATGTCAAAAATTCATTTTCATTTGCAATCTCTTAACTTTTTCCAAATTTAATTTCTCCTTCCCAGATACCTCTTGCAGTGAATTATCCAATACCATTTAGCATTTCATATATAATATTAAAGCTCTGCAGTGTATCTTTCATTTTGTCATAACAGCTTTTTTGTTACAGTCAGGAAGGACATCTGTATTTTAGACTGAAACAAAAACCAAGAGTCATGACAGGAACCTAAGATGGGTTTTCTTCTAGAACGATATTCCAGCATAAAAGAGACCAACATGCATTTTTTTTATAAGCAAAATACCAGTGTTTTATTAATGTAGGCTTTGGTGGGCTCAGCATATGGGTGACCCCAGCTGTGCCTTGGTGAAGCTGCTCGTTACCTCCTGTGGAGGACAGCTTGTGTTATCAGCTCTGCCTGCCTGAACACAGTGTTCGTGGCTTTGGCAGTGTGCACGCTGATAATGAGGATGGGTTGCCAGCTAATGTGGATAGATACATACATCTTCCTAGATCTGACCTCTTCTTCTGGAGTTTGGTGTAGAAAGACTTTTGTATGTGGCACTTCCAATGTGGTACTTGCAAAATATTTAAAGATTAATATATTGCTGCATAACATTAAATGGAAACAATTTACACTATAAATGTGTAAATGGCTAAATGCCATGGGCTTAAATAGCGTAGGAAGCAGGAAGCAATTTACTCATAGTAAACATTTGTCAAAACAAATTGTAATAACTTGTGTGAAAGATCGATTTTCATTTCACATCTGCATGAAGTGACAATGTCCGTAACATATGAGGGCTCATTCTGTTTCCCTCAGTGGATGATGTCAGTTTCATGCTTATTATTTGAAGACAATGCTCACCTGGAAAGTTCAGAATGACTAAAAGTTTAATGTTTTGGCAAAGCAAGGCATCCACAGGAGAGTCAAAATATGGGGATGGCTCTTCGGTTGTCTCTGACAGGAGACAAGACTCACATACAAGTGCATCATCTGCATGAGGAAAATCTAGTTCTATAATTTTACCTATATTCCTTTTATCACAAACTTCCTCATTCTCTTTAAAGAAAAGAGATGATTGCAAAGAAATGCGTTAGGCCTTGCTGTTAGTGACTTTACAATTTTCTGTATGCAGAGAAAGAGCCTTTGGGTTTTGCCTCCTGTGAAAAAAGGTGGAAAGAGAATGAGCTGTATTAACAGCACTGGCACATTATCTCATTTCCTAACTATGACCAGTGTACTTAACAAGGAGGCAAGAAAAGAAAGAGACACAGAATATCTCTAAGGTCTGCACCCCCCTTGTGTTTCTCGGTGGCTACAGGAGAGGTGTACTGCCTGCCATGGGACTCTGCGAGGACAGCAACTGTGGACACCACCATTTGGTTTTCAGGCAGAGCTCTGCTGCCCAGCTCCTGCCCGAGGTACCAAGCACAGGGCAGTGCTCACTTGTGGCTTTCTTGGCTCCAGTTTTCCTCTGTGCTGGGGCCTTGGGGAAAAGCACCGCTTCAGATTGCTCCTCCCTGATCCTTCACCTACACTGGTTTTGCTGTTGCTGTTTTGTTTTCTAAGCACTACATGGAGAAATGCCTTTGTTTTTTTTTATAACTTGACACACACGTACATTGTGGCTTCTGCTGCAGAGGTTTACTTTCTTTTCCAGAGCTGTGAACAATGGATTCCAGACTTGATTTAAAGACTTAAATAAGTAAGCAAAAAAAAAGATTAAAGATCCCTTAAAAAGAGAAGGGAAGGGAAGGGAAGGGAAGGGAAGGGAAGGGAAGGGAAGGGA
>JANIJG010023577.1:0-58522 GCA_024611175.1 Megaceryle torquata
AGGCACCTCACCTGTTGCCCATGACTTACCAAAGATGATGGAGAGTGGCCTAGCAATGACATCTGCCAGCTCCCTCAACAGCCATGGGTGCATCCCATCAGGACCCATGGATATGTGGATATTCAAGTGTCCTAACCGATCCCTAACTCAGTCCTTCTCAACCAGGGCAAACTCCTCCTTTATCCTGGGTTCCTCTGGGGCCTCAGGAGAATGGAGATCCTGAGGACAGTCTCCAGCAGTATAGACAGAGACAAAGAAGGCATTCAGCAGCTCTGCCTTTTTCACATCCTCTGTGTCCAGGGCACCCAGCTCATTCAGGCAGTGGGCCTACATTGCCTCTAATGTTAGTTTTGCCAGTAATGTATCTGAAGAAGCCTTTTTTGGGGGGGAAAGTTTGATAGAAAATTAAAAGTTAATTTTGTTTTTTGTCCTTTTGTCTTTTTCCTTATCAGTAGTGCCTCCGAGGCATGCTAAAATATGCTGAAAGTGACCTTAGTTTACTCATATCATCCTGACACAAGTGATTTAGCCTCCATACTTGTAGGAGTAAGCATAAGAAACACCCACTGACTGACAAATATTTCATCAGAATTCAGCCACACATTCACTCTTGGGTGTAGAGGGAAGGGTGTGTTAGATGATGACCTCATTTAGTAAGGCATCATCATTTAAGTTCTCACCATTATACGTACACTACTATTACCTCTTGCACTCTCAGCCCATATCTTCTTGTCTTCCTTTAAAGGTTGCTGTATTTTGCGGCTTATTCCACATGCAGCTGCAATGCACTGCGATTTATAAGATGGACACATATCTTTAACTGAAACTGATTAGGACAAGAATTTTCCCATTTCTCAAAACAGAGCAAGGCAACAAACAAATTTTGAGTAAACATATAGAAGTTAGACAAACGATGTAGGAAAGAGCACAACCACACAAACACCCCCCTGCAGAGAACATGCTGATGCACCATGCATCTAGCTCCACTGGGGCTTGTATTTTTCAGGACAGTAGTGGTACCACTGCTTTCAATAGTCAAAAACTCTGGGTCATTAAACCTAATGGGATGATCTCACAGCTATTCTCATGTGGAAGTCTTTTGCTGGACTGGAGCTTGGAGGGCAACTTAAACAATTTTTTATATGTTAATTAGTTGTGACTTGCAGATTTCAAGGTCTGTGCAGCGAGGCAATGATGGTAGCTTAATAAATACAATGCAAATGTGAAAAGTAAGAGATGAAAAAAATGGAGATAAGGACTTCAGTCACTGACTAGAAAAAACATCTTAAAAAAGGAAACAAAAATCTGGGATGTAGCAATAAGCAGAGTCAAATAGGCTCTTGAAAATATAGGACAACTTTTTTTGCTGAAATAATTTAATACTCAGTGCATCAGAGAGTATATTCTGGATTTTACAAGACAGAAGCCACAGGATTATTAAGGTGCTTTCAGCAATACCATATCACCCAGACCTGGCCTGGAAAACCATGTTAAAAAACGAAAGACTATTGTCACAGACACAGCAAAGGCCATAAGGGTACAGATACAGAAAGAAGAACAGATGTACTGGAGAGGCTTTATGAATGCTTTAGTATAGTATAGAAAAAATAAAGTGTATATAAAAAAAATAGTAAGAAAGACAACTTCAGAACCACCACATCCAAGAGAAGCTCAAGACAGCTCTTGAATAGCAACCAAATGAAAATTCAGCTTTCTCTGCAGGTGACACCCTCCACAAACCTTTATCTGGCAATGGCTGCTTAATGTAAGTGCACACCAGTACCTGCACTTGCTGGGCAGAGTGGTGCTGCAGCAGTCATCTGGACAGCACTAAAATAACTGAACTTTTGAAAGGACTTCATCATGCCCACAAGAGCATGGGCAATAGTTAATTCTTCCATTTGTTTCAGTGATTTAGTATGTTCCTTGCAGTTGTCCATAATGCTTCAGTGTTGTGCCATATTTCCATGCATTACCTCCCCCGCTGACTCCACAGGAGATAAGGAACTAAACCAGCTGGAAGTGCATGTTTACTCTTAGCTTAGCAAGAGTGCACCAGATGACTACCTGGACACAGTCAAAGAAAGAAGTTTACAGATTTGACCCACTGTTTGCTTAAGTCTAGCTCCTCTTTGCTAAGACTATCTCCCATCTTGTGGTGAAAGCTTTGACAGAGTGTGCAGAGCTTGGGTCTTTCAAAAATACCCTATCCATGTAGCACCTTCCTATCACATCACCTAAATTCATGTGAACCTCTCTTTCTGACTCATATTTACCCACTCCCAAGCCTTTGCATGCTGTTGTAAATCTTGACAAGCTATTTTCATTTTCACGTCTGCTCTGTGTTTTGACTCAACACTAACAGAAGAAAAGGTCACAGAAACATGACCTGGCTATTCAACCTTTTAAAGGAGATTTCTCATTGAACTGAGGGGAAGGGGGAATGTTAAGAGTGACACATTGGCCATTTAAAAAAAAAAAAAATTAAATCCTCCAAACAGTAGGTAGCTATTGGTGACCAGTTACAGCAAAATTGATACGAGGAGAATAAGATAACTTCAATTTACACATAGCTTAGCACATTTTGAATAAGGATCTACTATACAAGGGAGAACTTTTAACTGCCCTATGCAATGACAGTTATACGATTCAACAATATTACATGTGGATTCTTTCCCTTATTATCAAGGAAAAAAAAAAAAAAACAAGCTTGTGAAAAACATATTTTGAATAGGTTATACCTACCAAAGCCATCTAATCTAGCATGGTGAGAACAGGATACAAGAACATGGCCATGTATATACAGCAATCAGGAACATGAGGCAACTTAAGGATCTCATTTCAATGAGATTGCAAAACTGAGTAAAGTACTTGAAGGACTCAAGGCTAAATCAGCTGATCCCTAGAAAGTCTGAACTCTTTAGTGACAAAGACTCCTGTTGTTATTTTGACATCAATATTTGGAAATAAAGAAAAAGTCCTAGTAACAAAAACAATGGGCATACAGATGCCAATTCAGGCAAAATAAGCATGTATTTCAATACTGCTGCATGTGTTTCAGGACCACCAATGTATCAGAAAGTAAGGAGGACTTCAGCCTCTGAAAGTGCTTTCCTGAATCAAGGAACAGAACAAGCATGCAAAGAGTCGCTTTGTGTTTTGGTGCACAGCTGCTCTGGGAACGCCTCTGTCCTTGTGTGTGTGCTTCCCATTAATGCAGAAAGGTCTTCTACAGTAATAGGACATTTCAGGAAAAGAACTGCAGTTGCCATTTGGGATTTTTTTAGTTTGTTTGTTTTTAAAACAGAAACCTAGTCTAGACTTGTATACTTGAACCAGAATCCATTTTCTACTAATCCAGTTAGTCAGGGATCAAAAACATAGCCTGTAACTAATCTGTGTAATTTAACTTGCAACTTCAGTTTTGAATATTATATTCCTACAACAAATAATTGTTTGCAGAAGCTATTTAGAAAATCATGCTATGTAGCACATGAATCAAACAGAAGTGGAAGGAAAATTAATGAAGGACTAATAGCCAGTGAATTAGTCACTGAGCTCTATCCAGTGTCTTCTTTCCAACACAAAAAGGTGTAACAGCTGAATAATGGTGATACTTCCTGGCCTCCCCTTGTTTTTTTCCTTTTAAGAGAGGGGTTTGTTTGATATATTGTCATAATTCCACTAGTAGAAACATCTTTATTTGCATTTTGCATACACCTTATGCATACAAATATCTTAAATACAAGCACATACACACACTCTGTATTTCCACCTCCATTTTGAGAACATCATCTACAAATTCTCATTTTGGGAACACTTTAGTTTTTGAGTGGTTTCTTCTCCCTTTCTATGACACCTGCCACTCTCTTGCACGTTTTATCCTCTGTAAAGGGCCAATACAACAGCAAAAGGTATAGTCTGAAATATCTTGATAGATATGTAACAGTCAGATCCAACTGAATTTCATCCAGTAAAAATCATATCACCTCCCTTAGGAATTACTTTCAAGAATTTAGATTCAAATGTGAAAAAGCATAATAATTTATATATAACAGCTTATCTAATATGTTAAAAAAAATCAACTATCCTTATTTAAAAATTATATTTAACAGCTCATGTAATAAATTAAAAATTCCAACCATCCTTACTGATGCTTTTGTTCCATCTACCTAGTTTTTCCTCTTTCTTCCATATTACTTTTACTTGATTTACTGATTGTGTCTCTGTTTCTGCCTATTCTACATACCTCCCTACATTAAATATTTTTCCTTTTTCAAAGTCTTCTGTTCTTGCTTCCCTCTTCCTTTCTTTCAAACTATTTTCAGCCCATTTTCTGAAGCTCCATCTTTTCTTATCTCTCACGGGTTAGGTACTACACTGCCTGGGATGGTTTTCAGACTCCTGCTGGCCATGTGACACCACAGGGTAAGTGGCCTCTTCAGGGTGCCCTGGCTGTGCTGCTGTCAGCACACCAGGCTGTTTTTTGGGTCAGGAGCACCACCTGTACAGACTTTTTTCCTTCAGCATACGGGCAGGAAAGGAGCCCTTCTACTTGACCCAAAGAAGCAGAGGAGCACTGTGAGGGATGATGCTGTGGGCTACCCCAGCCCTGCAGAGACAAGAGTTGAGTCTTGGGATCCATTTGCAAGACTTATTCTTCTAGTCCTTGCCCTGACCTATCTCTGGTTTAATTTTGTCTTCACAAACATCCTTCTCACCTCATGAACTGTCTCACAAAAAGGCACAGGCCCTAGCAGCAGCTTTAAGCTACCAGCCCTGTTATTACATGACACTGCAGGGATGCATCCTTTTTTACCCCCTTGAATGGGGACTTGGCTCTCTCATAGTCTGGCATATGTCTCATACACAGAGATTTCAGCAACATGTTAATAGGCCATGCTTGGAAAGGGGGGCTGCATGGTAATGCTTGCATCTGAGCTCTGGGATCACAGATATCATGGGCATTAAGACACCATCTTTGCTTTGCAGGAGTACAGAGACACCAAATCTGGCACTTGCCTACCAGGCTGAATCCTCATGGAGCCTTGCTAGTTTGCAGAAATTTGTCTGGAACCAAGCAGAGGAGGTAAAACCCTGTGCTTCAGGTTGACCAGAGTTAAGTAGCCTGTTTCTAATACCCAGCCTTCCCAGTAAAAGCTCTTGTCCAGTTAAGAATGCATGCACAATGCTGTTTGCCACACTGGCTTTGTAGGCAACAACCTCAAGTGGCAGTTTCAACAAACATGCATAAGCTCGAGTGCACTAAGCCAGAGGACTGTCCTCACAATCAGCCTCTGTGAAAGCTCTGCTAGTTTGTCTATTTATGGTATGTCCAAGTAACCTATCACCATGGCAGCTAAGCAGAGAGGAGAAAATGCTACAGACCAGAGCAGATCAGACAGCACAGCTTGTAAGACATAACCACAAGACTCTGTCATATCCTCCCCTGGTTGCTGCCATGACCCATTTATGATTTCTACCTGAAAGCTGTACAGTATGAAAAAGTTTTATTAACGTTTTATTAAAAGTTTTAATAAAAAACTACACTCTTCAAAGATCTTACACTACCAATAACGGGAAACAAGAACATGAAAGCAGGCCAGAAAATTGCAAAATAATATTTACAGTAAAATAGAAACCCAAATATATTTGCGTTTAACATTGTAAAATACACTGCAGTAAGCCAATCTAAGAGGAATGCACTCAGCTCACAGCATGCCTCAAGCAACTTCAACATGGAAAAAATAATGCATCTAAAGTATATACAGAAGCAGCTCAAGTTTTGTTATCAGCACAGAAAACTGAAGAGTGGGAAACCACAGGACGGGTGGCAGCAGACATCAGTCCGTCCTGGGCAGGCAATGGTCACCATAGAGTTTTGTGACCTGGGGCTGTGGCTCTCAGCATTCTCCTTCCCTCCTGTGTGTTACTAAGCCTCATAAATCCACCTTGACTCCCCACAGCAAGTGTGCTTCCCTCACCCTGATGGCTGCCAGTGCTGTATTTTAAAGTGGGCAGCTCTGCAGCAGGTGGCTTTCTGGGGAGTGGTTGTGCTGGTGCATCAGGGTTCATCAGTTTCAGTGTTTTAATTCAGGTTAACAAATCTCCCAACTTCCCACACTTAGGGCATGTTATTTCACACTGTAAGGCAGTCTCAGAATAAGAGAGATGGGCTTCTTTTGAGACACAGTTTAACTGTAGGATGCATTCCAGGGGCTCACCTGGTATGTTCCAGCTGCTAGCAGTTCAGGCTGCTAGAGCTAGTCCAAGGCAAGAATCCTTACAGCACACAGAGTGGGACACTGGCTCCTCGGTGCTACTTGTTTTAAAGATCCATCTCCTATTGCACTGCAATACTTACCTGAGTCTAAAGTTTGCGACTTTGTGGTCCATTTTAGCTAAAGTTTGGGACCAGAACACATATCTTAAGTGAAATAATGTCATGGACATTGCTTGTGCTTTGTTCCTGAGCCAGTTAGAGGAGAACCCATTGTCTTCTCATGTGCAAGAGTGCCATTATTATGAGAATTGGGTCCAAAATCAAATGCAGAGGTCTGAAGGCACATGCATCTCAGGAGGGGGAGAAATACCCTGAGAGCTTTTGCAGTCTTTCCAGCTTATTGACTTAAAGTTGCACTTCTTCCTTCTTTTAATATGCATTGACATTCCCATCAACAGAATATTAAACATGCTACTATTATTTAATATTTTCTTTGGCCATTTCCCACAGGAGGCACATGATCTGACACCCAGACTCTTGGTAAAATACAGAAGTGACCCATTTCTGTACAAATTTGCACCAGTGACCAAAGAGGTCAGTGCTAGCATTTGTGAACAACTTGTTAGAAAATGCTCTGATTTGCTTTTTTTTGAAAATCTCCTGGACACAACCAAAGTCTACAATAATGTATGTCTTGAGCCAAAATGGTTTGGTTTTGTTTTTTTTTTTTTTTGCAGGACTGACTTTTTGTCCATGCAGCAACTAAAGAGACTGATCTTTGTTGGTCACACACTCTCATAAAATTTGAGAAAGATACAGCATATGAAGCCTGAGGGGAGTTCCTACAGCCTGTGGTACTCCAGTTTCCTAAGCAGATCAGACTGCCCCAAGTAGCTACAGGCCTTTGGACACGAACAGCAGATATCCTAACCCAGATCAACCCCTGTTTCTGCCTCTCTTACTAGGAAAAGGGATTAACTGGTGGGATAATCAGACATTGTTTACTCTTCTACAGCCCATGCAGAAAAAGATTAAGGCCAAGATTTTAGTCAGTGGGAACCTAAAGTTAGTAAGCCCATACAGAAGCACTTACATGTCCTGATTTTTTTTTTCTTTTTTTAAATCACTGACCTCCCTGTTGCTCCCAGAGGCTTGACTGTTGCTCTGTGAATGCATACCCTCCAATAATCCGACCTTTATGTCTTGAGCCAAGATTAAAGTGTTATTGGAGTAAGAGAATTATCCTAAGGAAGAATTAAAAGTTTGGAAACAGTTAAGAATAGACAATAGCACTCCTGTAACACAGAGTCAAAACTCCAAGCAAAGCAAAAGAGCAAGGAGAAGGAACAGTGAAATATTAAATGCAGTTGCTTTTTCTATTTGCAGTTCAATAATTCAAGACCTATATTTATTTATTCATACTAATTGACCGACGAAGTTATGCTGTGGAATAGCTGAAGAGAAACTAATTGCTGTCTCATTTTATTTTAATAGTATATTAAAACACAGGCTAGACTGGAGACCTCTTCTCCACTTGTGCTGATGTTATCTGCCCTGAGACACTGGCAACTGTCCAGGGACTTGCCTACACAGATATTTAGGACTAACCTTAGGAGTCAGATTAGGTGATTGTGCCTTTTGCTATAATGGACCACAAATGTGAAGCTCATTTCTTTTTGAGATCAATCTTTCCTCCTTTCCATTTATTTTTTTCCACTTAGCTTCTGTTATCATTTGCTCAGACTGTGCAAAGGGGCCTTAATGTGGATGTAAATGAATTTTTCAAAACCCACACAGGACCCTTTAATACCATTGGAGTAACTGGGGCTTAACTGCAGTGAATCCTGAAGCACACTACCTAAATACAGGCATTCTCAAGCATTTCTACAGTCTCATAATTAACAGTCCCACAAGCAAAATGAGATTAAAATAATGTGCAATATGCATTCTGCTGTAGAGTCCTCCATCAGTTGTTGATCCTTCAGTATTTTCCCTACACAGACTCTCCTGATAACTAAACTGACATCGCTCTCCTTGGTGAGGAGAGCCCTTTTCCCCCTCCCTCTCAGCCCTTGTATCTGGGACCCACAACTCACTCACCCTCTCTCCCACACCAGCCCAATTCCCAGATGCACCCAGCCTCTTATATTAGCAGAAAGACTGCTACTATGGCTAATGACAGAGACCGTGTTCATGGTGGCTCTTCTGCTCTGCTGCCCTTCCCATGAACATCATCCCTGTCACTGCAGCATGAAGGGGAGCTGGGCAAAAGGCAAAAGGGCAGAGGCGCAGGCACTGTGCCATAGATATTAGCAGAGTATCAAACAAGCCAAGCCAAAAATTTGACAAGTGTTCCAGTATCTTGTCTCATGTATATTTGTAATCGCAGTATTATGGATACCTCATCCAAAGCACTGGAGAAGATTCACCTCTCCTAACCAGAACCCCATGCACAGGACACCATCAGCAGCATATGGTAGGATATCAGAGTCCCCAGGTATTTGAAGCCCAGCTGGCTCATCCTACATAGCCAGAGAACAAGCCACCAAACTGGAGCACTGGCAATTTACATACCCTTTGCATAGATACAAATAAGCTCAGAAGGTGAAAGGCAACAGAAAAGCAGGTCCTTTGAGTACAGATCCTTTCATCTTTGAGTTTGCTAAGGACAGATGTAAAGGCAGTTTAGATCCAAGTTGTACACATTCCTCCTTTGAAGCTCTACCTTTTTCCCAGCCCAAACTTTGCCATTTAGCACTCTCATTACCTGGTAAGATCTGCTCCTCCCTTCAGCTTTCAGTCCCTCTAAGAGCAGCAAGCAGCTTCCCTCCCTTCTCAGGAATCTTAATTAACTTTTTTGTCTCTGTGTTTGTTTCCTCTCTACCTCTTCAGACATACCAATATCTTCAGTTATGATTGCTCCAATGCCTTAAAAGTTATCTTTAATTGCATTTTTATTTTGTACAAGACACCAGCTGACCTACACACAAAACATAGTACATATCAGAATTTAAGCATTCATATCATCTGTGCAGCTACACCTGTACTGTTATTTTTGATAGACATGGCACCAGATGCTTTGAAGTATGTTGATTCTACACATACAAGAATCTAGCAATGGCTTTCATCCCTTTATATGTATTAGCATGATGCCAAATTTTCATATCTTCTTTTCAGTCCTGATAAGAGTTCACTGGCCAGTTCATCATTGTTGTTTGATTTTCCTGAAGCAAACTGATTCACATCAACCAATAAGATCAGTTCCCTAGGACTGCACCTCATAATTTAAAGATGTGAGGACATCTTCCTGTTTAAGGTCCAGGTAGGACTTGGAGGAGCATGGATGTACATGGGCTAAGCATGGTCCATGGCACTGAATTTGAGCTGCTCACTCGGCAGCAACTCAAAGAACAGTCAGAACAAGTGCAGAACAGCCTGTACTCTTTCATATAAATTTGCTTTTACACATACCTTATCACTCTTTTAGAATCATAGAATGTCTTAGGCTGGAAGGGACCTCTAGAGGTCACCTGGTTCAACCTCCCTACCCAAGTAGGGACATCTCTACCTAGAGATGTTTTTATGCATGTCTTGCCTTTCTTCTTTGACCTGAGGGGAACTTAGCAACCTTTGTTGGTCTGATAGGAGAGTTACCTCCTCTGCCTCCAGAGCCCCATGATATCACTCCTCTGATATGAACAACGGGGTGGAGAATCTGTAAACTCATCCAGGAAGCAAACAACCTAAAATCCCTCCTATCTTCACACTCTGCTGGAAGTCTTAACAGCAGCTCTCCCCTAGGGCCCAAATGACTGCTGAGTGGTGCTGCGGGGCTGTGGACAGGGGGCTGTGGACCAGCTCTGTGCCCTCCCGCTGGGTTGTGCCTAGTTGCCCCACCTTGGAGGTGAGGCCTTGACTTCCAACTCCACATAAAATCAGCCAAGAAGCTTTTAGGTTTATATTTGCTCACTGTGTCAGTGTGCTCCCACTTTCCTCCACCCCTCCAACATTTCCCATAACTCTGCTCCAGTGATAACCATCTGTGACAGTTGTAATGAATGTGTCTGGTCATGATGGCTGAATGCAGCTCAGAGCAGATTCTGGGGAGGCAGATAGCCAAGGGCTACTGTGAACTAGGTGCCTACCTAACCATGGTGCTGGCCAATGTTCAACTCAAGCCCAATTTGAAACTAACTTCCATAGTCAGTATGTAAATACGACTATAAGTCAATGTTATTGATGACTATAAGCCACCCTTACTCCATGACTAGTGGACAGCCTAGGGCCAGTTGAGGTCTCCTCAAGGACTGCATATATATAATCCTTTAGACATAAACCCTCAACTAAATCTGGGACTAGGATTGGATTCAGCCACACCTATTCTTCTCTCTGAGGAGTTCAGAACATGAGGGACTCCTTTCTGAACCTTGTGACTCAATGGGAAGGCATCCCTGACAGTTTTGTCTGACCCTGTCCTCTATGCAAGTAAATAATCGTGTACTTTGTCATCAAATCTTGTTAAAACAGTCACACTTACTATGAAATTTTGTTAAATCACTGTTTTATATCAATAGCCATATTGCTACTTCTCTTTTAAGAGCAAAGTGCGTCACTCCATCCATGACACTCACAGAAAGCGGATTACTAATTACCCACATTCAGCACTTGGAAACAAGATTATTTGTGACATAACAGATTGCCACCATTGTAATCCAGAGCTTGTAAACACTTGTTAGCCGTCCATGGGCAAACACAAATCTGTGCCAGTGTAGCTGTTTTTAGGTAGATGTGATCAAGAATTATCAGATGCTAACATCTAAACCCTTTTCTGTGCCACTAATACTGTTTCCTGAATGCTTTCCCTGCTAACCTTAATCTGAATGTTGCATCTTCAGTGGCCGTATTGTGGGGTCTTTAGGGAATTCTTTTATAAACCAAAATTAGGCACTATAATAGTAAGTGGAATTTTATGGGAAAAACTTTATTCTAAAATAATATTAAGTAGCAGACCTGATTAACCTGGCCTTTGTTTCAATAACTTGTTGATTGTATTGTTAAATAAAAAAAAAAAAGTCAAAGCCAGAAATCAACATTTTATGACTCCGTGACATCAGGCACCTTCAAACAGCTCTTCCAGCACCTTATTCTCAAATCAAGACATTTTAAGGGCTGAAAGTGAAGCCAGAAGTCCCTAACAGGTGAAAGTCTGGATGCACTGACACTGTGCCACCAGGATCTAAGCAATAGTTTCACCATGAGGGTTTTGGATTGGCAGCTGTGCAAACAGACATTTTCTTTTAAAGAGGACTTGCAAGAGCCAAGGCAACAAAGGATTTTTCAAGGCAATGTGACAAAAACATGAAAGGGATAATCATATTTATTCAGTAAGATAGATATTACTATCTTATGAAAATAATGAGATATGAACCAAAAGCTGCTTAGCCAAGGTTTTGGTACTCATCATGAAAATATCACAGTGACAATGCTTTTGAAGGAATTTTCTAGCAATCACTCCATGCCCATCTCTTGAGAACAGATGATTCCAAGAAGCTGATAAATAATGAGCAGGTTCCTGCTCATTTTATAGAGCCACACTTGGACTCACTGCTCTAAAGTCTGAGAATGGTAGAGCTCTCTTACATTTTCATTATTTAGGATTTGTGGGAAATTCTCCATAACACCTAGAGGATGTAGGAACATAGAATTATGGTTTAGGTCATGACTGAATCACAGTGAAACATTCATGTGGCATATGCATTTACAGAAGTAATGGGCCATGAGAAAATGTCTCCTATTTAAGTCCCTAAATGGCTGGATAAATTCCTTCAGCATCAGAGGTTCTGACACCGTTATCTTCAGAAATGGTGTGAGCAGAGTGATGGGCAGGAGGGTCATAGACTGGTAACTTCAAAACAAGAGTAAAGGTCATGTTCTGCTGTAACAAGTGCTAGCTAGTGAGGCGATGCAATACACCTATCCTCTTAAAAGAAATTTTTCATTTACTTGCTTGATACCAGTTTTAATACATTTGTAAACCTGAAGAAGCTGAAGCCAGTAATTTAATTGCTTGCAAGATTTTTGGATAATGCACAAATATATCAGTGAAAACTTTGGGTCTCATATCACCACTGGCTCAGGAGCAGTTCAAAACAGATAGATGTATATTTCTTTTTCAGAGCATGCAACACAACTGATCCAACCTGGAATCCTCTCAGCAAGGAATAAATTTTTTAGCTACCTGCAGGTTTTCCTAACCTGAGCTCATTCTTTCTTGGCCTTGTCCCTGGTGTAGCAGATGCCAGGACCCTCACCAGGTCAGTGTGGTGTCAGGGGGATGCCATGACACGTGACCTCCCCTCTCTACTGTGGTGGCTAGGTCACTGTATCTGTGCAGCAGAACCAGGGCAGGACCTTGCTACTGCTGCCCAAGGATTCCCCTCTGCTGGAAGGTTTCTCCCAGGGCCAGGTTGTCTGGCAGCAGCAGAAATCAGTCCCAACGTGCTGTGAAACTAGGGTCGTAATATGTTAATGTGAAGATTTTTTCCAAGCAATCTTTACCATCTGTTGTCTCACACTGATGTTAATATTAATAATTTATAGGCCTTCTCTTAAGACTGAGGAAAAGGCAGAGCACTAAGCTCTAATGCAGAGACAGTAGCAGCTTTTTCTTTTTAATGAGATTGATGTTGCTCTATACGATAGCCTCACATGGGGAATATATGGTACTGTTCAGCTTTCTGTTGCTGTTGCTTTAGTAAGTCTTTTACTGAAAATAGCAGTGGCAAGATATTTATTTTAGTCCAGCTCCTCTGTTGCTTCTTTCCTTCTAAAATAAGGCATGCAGCCTATCTGGTACATAAGCAAAGTGCATGTAAAGGTCAGAGGCAAAGCATAAGCTAACAATATAAGTCGTATTATAGGATGCAGTTACTGCCAGGCAAGAACAGACAGGGTTCCTTCTTCTGCTATCCGAGGGGCTGTTAGGCTGAAGAAGCATAGCTGCGGTACCAGTTTAAGCCAGCAGAATCTCCTTGCTATATTTAACCTTGATTTCCTTAGAGACCAAATATGCAAATCACAAAATGTGATGCACGGCAAACACTGCTTTCATAAGGGAGAGCTAAGTTATAGACCCAAACAATCAAATCAGCCTTTCCTACTCATAGGGCTTCACTTTAATCCCTTATTAACAGGATTAATAGAAGACTTACAGTTCATACCATCTTACTCCCCTTTTACACAAACCAATCTAGCTGCTTTCACAGAGGGACAGGTGGATTAATAGTCTTAGTCAAGAACTATAGTGATAATACAGAAAATCAGCCAAAGGGAGGAATTCCAGGGTGAAAGCGGACAGCTGGAAGATTGCTATCAAAGCCAGGCAGTGACTTCACCCGCAGACAGAAATGTGAAATGCGTGGGAGACCCTTCTGCTTCTAAATTGAAAAACAAAACAAAACCCCTGAAAGATAAACAAGTACAGTAAAGGAATAAGTCTCTCTATTAATAAATGCTTACCAGAGGATAAACAAGTAAAGGAATAAAGAACCTGTGAAGCTCAAAAATGTGGAGGCATTTGATGAAACATAACTCCCCTAAGGAATGCAAAGCTCTGACAGACTGTTATACAATCTTTGATTTCTTTTAATAACAGTTGAAGGTCAGATGCCACAGCTCTTCCTGGAAATCCTAAAAAGACAGGGTGGCTCCCTAAGTTGGAAAGGAACTGCCACATCGTATCTTGTGCAACATACGGCTATTGACTAAGGTATATTATATTACCTCCAGCAGCTGACTCGGACCCAGTTGTTATAAAAGGCTTTCGCACTCGGGCAAGCAGCACGTAGCAGCCATACGCAAACAGGCTCGGGGCCGCAGGACCCCGAGCAGGCTAGCGAAGGTCGAGGGGGTCAAGCTGATTACCTCCGCCAACCCCCCTCCACCCCCGCGCAGGGCTCAGCTGGGTTACCCGAGTTCACACCGAGCTATTGACATTCAGCTGCATTGCTTACTCATTACCGGATCAGCAGGGGACTGTCTGGGTCTAAAAAGTTAACCCTTCCCATGCCCTGATTAGTAGGGGTTTGGTCAAACGACTGCAAACCCCGTGGCGACAGGCTCGAGGACGGGTTTACCTGTTAGCTTCCCGGGGCGGTGGGGGACAGAAGCCGTTCGCCACCAGAACGAGGGGGCACGAGCCGCTGCCGAGGCGGCCTTGCTCCCCAGAAGGGAGGTGGGAGAGGGAGGAAAATGAAAAGGGCTGTGCCCCAGGTGGGAATTTGCTCTAAAAAGGCAGCAGAAATGACACCTGCAGTCCATTTTCACGCGAACAATTATTCACTCATTTCTTACTCCTGGGTTAAGGTAAGCAGAGGTGTGGCATGCTCCTGGGAAGCTAAAGCAAATTTCTTACCGTGAGCCAACCCAGGTGTAACCCAGGATGCCTGTGCCTAGGCTGTTTTTCACTCGCAGTTTTGCAAATGTTTGTGGAATTATCACAAATCTTGCAATGGCATTTTTTTTCCTTAATGCTGCAGACCTTGATTATGTGAAAACCTTGTTATGTTTTAGGATAATTTCCAGTGCTTGAGGTATCATTTTATGGTCCATAATCTGGATGAAATAGAAAGACTCCAAAGGGTGTGGGGAGGAGTTACTGCTGGTACCTTATGGTCCTGTTAAGGCATTACTATGATTTTCTGGTAATGGCTTCTAAAGTCATCTAATATATCTTTAAAATCCGTTATGAAATTTTTTGTTTGTTTGTTTTATTTGGTTCTTTAAAAAAATTAGTTTCTGTGGTATAATAAGAGGTGCTATTGTCTCTCTTTTCCATCAAGTCAAAGGCTCCTCTGTAAAGAGAAGCTGTATCATTCTATCACAGAGAAGAACAGATGGTGAATAGCAGGTATGCAAAATGTTCATACTACTCTTCTTTATTTTACCTTTCCATGTAATTATATTACATGCCAGGCTCCAAATGAAGCATTGAATTCAGATACCAGAATCTGGTGGAGATGAATTTTGCAAAGCTTTAAATGTTAGTTCAATTTCATGACATTTTAAGTGTAATTTATACACATCTCAAAATGTTCCAGGTACTTAGAGGGGCATCAGGAGAGGCAAAGGTCTTATCACAGCTTATAATCACAAGTGAAATTTTCAAATAAACAATTAAATATAAGTAAACAAGCAGTGAAGTTTGCTTGTATCTGACTAATGCCTCCATTAATCTTTGTTAGCTATTTCTAATATCGAAGAGCAAGGAAGATAGGATTTATAGCTTTTTGAAAGAACCAATGAAAATTAGATAGATTGGGCCAGTGGATCAGTTCCAAGAACAGGGAAAGGCAGGGTGGGATCTTTGAAAGTAGCCAATGAAGTGCTTCTGCGGATGAAGTGTCTTGGAAGGACATATAGAAAAACATGAAGAAGTGCGTGTCCGTGAAGGCAAGAGGGAAAGAAGTTAAATTTAAGAGGAAGATCAGCAAAAGAACTTGAAGAAGAATGGGATTTGATCCAAGTGGAAAGATAGAAATGGGCTTACGTAAACTATCAGGAGCCAGAAAAGAATGTATTGCTTATCTATAACTTAAGAAGTGCTAGCATATTTGTTTGTTGGAGATAGTGGAGAAAATACTATTGTGTGAATTTTAAGACTGAGTGACAGTGAAAAAAGTTGGATAAGAAACTGTAAGTCAAAAATAGAGGATACATTTTCAAGCTGAACAAGCATCAAGGAAGAGAAGGAACTTAATGAAAGTGCTTGACTTTTGCAGTTTCTTGGCATGTGTTTTTTCTGTCTGCAGAAGGATACTGAGGAAGTTCAGCTGGTGAGCTAAAGGCAAATTGTTAGCAAAGCAGAGTGGAGATGTAGAAGTTAAATTGCTGAGTATATAAAGGGTAGTTGAAGATGTGGAAGTGTGTCATGGCATGGGAATGGAGGAAAACAAGAAGCATATGGTGTTTCTGAAAGCTGGAGAACAGGTGGTTTTCAGGAAGGGAGTGTGTATAGTCACCCAGAAACGGAAGGAAGGACAAGCTCACCAGTGACTTTGCTGGTAATGCCGTAAACCATTTCTGTGGACAAGAGGGAACAGAAATAAAATTTCACAGGGGGAGAAAATTGGCTGAATAGGGCCAGAAGTGAGATTTTTTTTTTTTTTTTTAATATGTTTAAGACATATGGAGGCAAAGAAAGGAAGCATATGGAGACACACTTGAAAATGGGGCTGAGGTCAAGAGAGATGGTAGGGGAAACAATAACATGTTTCAGAAGCAGAGAAGAGTGGTTGAAGATGTCTCATTGTTTCTTCATGCTCTTCCATCTGTCAATATCCATCTGTTGTTTTTTTGTTGTACACTCAAATGTCAACTCCAGTAACTCTTTAATGTAAAATGGATAATCATGTCTCCCTTTCTCAGTGATTTTTGTAAGGATATAAAAAAACTGTATCTTCCACACAGCAGGGTAGGGAGAACCCACATGTTGTCTCTGTAGCCTAGAGCTTGGTGATTAAAGAATGTTGTTCTGGGAAGTGGGAAAGGTCATATGTGAATCCATAAACTTGAGAAGGACCCTGAATTTGCAAAGGGGGGATCCTGAAGCCCATCAAAGTGCTTAACTACTGCCTTGTTCTATAAAAGGCACTGATATCAACACCAAATCCTAAAGGAAAGGTGTAACAGGAGAATGTACACTGAGGAAAATATTCACTACCTCCCTGCACTTGGGTGCCTGGTGCCAAGTGTCCAAAAGGTGAGATATTGAAGATAGCTGCTCCTAGTGGCTTTCCAAGTCTGCTCTCTCCTTGGTGCCTTCGTTGCTTTGAACCAAATCCTGAGGCATCAAAGTGCTCTGTTAGATGGAGGCTTATGACCCCAACTGGGGAAACAGTATCACCACTGGCTGGTTATCTCATGCATTTGCTGTAGGTCACCTTTTGCGTTGCAGAGGTGGCTGATGAAAGTGTGTGCTGGTATTGCAGTCACCTGCTAGCTGAGAGGAAGGTGCTCCTTTTTGTGCTGCCAGAGAGGTAGGGAAGCAGAACACATGGGATGCTGGTAATGTGTATCATGACCCTAGTGTGATCCACTGGAACCACTTGCCTCTCCCACGTGTTGCAGGAGCGAGAAAGGTACCTTATTGCTGGTGCCTTGGCTTTTATGCTGGGAGGAAGGCACTTGTCCACCTTCAGGAATCACTCCACCATGATAAAGTGAAAGATGTGCCCCTGCATCACCATCTGCTGGCAATGACCCACAAGGATTATACACCCCACCAATCATTTTCCCTCTTGGCAAAATGCAGCGATCATAGCTCTGCAGCTTCAACGAGCAGCAGTGTGGAGCTAAGTCAGTCCCTCCCAGGTCACCGTGAATCAGTCCATGCCTGCTACATCCCTGATATGCAGTGACGTATCTGTAATTATGATTTTCACTGTTGTGTTTGTGATATTAGAATTTGTCTTGCTCTAGCCAAGACTCCTACTCTTCATTCGTGCACGAGCCTGTCATGCTATACAATTACAGTGGAGTCAGGGCCTGATCTGTACTATAATTATAACAGTTATGAGTCAGTTACAACAGACTTGTCTCCTGACCTGGTTCCAAAATAGCACTATATTTTTTAAAGCAAAAGGGATTTTAGGTGTGTTCTTCAACCATGCTAGAGCATTACACTCATATTAGGTTTAAACCGGGGTATCATTTCTGATAAAACAATCCTTTCATTATCATAAGCAGGAAATGGTCCAAACTGGCTGTTCATTAGCATTCACTAAGTCAGCTTCAAGCACCCTCTCTGAATGTCAGATATTTCCCGCTTGCATTCCCTCCCCACTTCGTGTGTTTGCTACTTCCTGGCATCCTTATCATATAGTAATGAATCACACTGAAGTTACGATGTCGCATTTAGATACAGAGTGGGATTAGTTTGGCCAGTCCTGGGTAATCAAGCCTCTTAACAGTCAAATGCATTTAAATAGGTCAATGAATCTTACATGTCTGTGCATGAGGAATTATCAGCACTGCAGCACTTGCATTTGGGGGAGAAATTCTCTTTCAAGCAAAAGTTCTTTGACGCCACTAGAGCAGTGAACAACATTTTGTTTACTAGCACAGTTAAAGTTATGGTTTACATTTATGGGCTGCTGGGCATCTTACTAACTGGCATAAAGTATTCTTTGTTTGTTTTGCATTTTTCCTCATGTACAAAATAATATATTTGAAATTAACTTTACAGTCCTGTTAGAGCTAAAAAAATGCTTATCTCATCTCCCATCTACCCAAATGCAGCGGAAATACTTAGTCTTCATTTTTGCCTCGTTCCTGTTTTGGTGATGGAAGTACTGTGAAATGTTGCATTATAAAAGTAATCAAAATGTGAATGGAAAGCTGTTCCTTTGTTCTATTCTTTTAGGTCTTCTGCAGGTTATGTCTGTTAAGAAATTTTCTAGACGCCCCCAGAGAAGCCAAAAACATCCAGTGGGAGAATCTCAACCCTGGAGGTTAACACCCTACACCTAGGATTGAAGGAAAGGGACAGCTTTGGGCATGAGGGGTAGAGAGGCACAATGAAGTGTGGTGGCAGAGGACCTGCTTGGCCACAGTAGGAGAGTGTCCCTCTGTGTCACTGGGATGGATGCCTTGGCAGCACCTGCTGGTGGGGACACATCCCATGATGGTGAAAGGAGACACAACATGTCCCTCGGTGACATTAGTGAAGGGGAGCAATACACCCCTCTGTTGCCATCACTGTGCCCATGCCATGGGGTTTGTGGATGTAGCTAGGATGAATGGTTTCTGATTTCTTGTCATTCTCAGCTGATGGGATCATGGCAGCGTTTTGCAGCCAGTGCCTGCATTTGCTCTGGAGCTCAGAAAATGGACCAGTAGCAGTTACAAGGATATATTTCTGACTTTCAGCCCAGTTCCCCAGCTGTTAGTCCAGGTTGCTGGTATATAAGAGTCTTTAAAATACTGTGGCTATTTTAGATTTCTAGGCAGTTAAGTATAATCATGAATGCACAAGTGTGGTGCATGTACATCAGTTAGACTTTTTTTGTCAATTCCTCTCCTTCCTGTGTAATTCTTTGTGGGTAAGACCTCTGAAATTACTGGCATTTGAAGAATAAAGTAAGGTTTTTTGTTGACAGTACTTACTTTGCATTCAGTTCAATACAACCCTTGCTGGAGATAATTCAGGATAAGCCTTCAGGATAAGTCTACCTGAAGTCCAGTCCTGTATTCAAATTCTAATGGTCAAGTTTGTTGTAAAACATGTGCCACTTAACATACCTCTCTGACATTACTTACATATACCTTTCTCAGATAACATCTGTTTGGGGTTGTGTATCTAAAATAAGAAAAAATAAATAAACAAAAGAGTGTTTTCCTGGAATAGGTGTTGAAAAAATAGACTAAGATAAGACTGTTTTTATGAGTTCACCAGTATAAGCAGGAGACCTGTGATCTGTCCATGAAACTAGGCATGCATATGTTCAAATGTTTATAATATATGTTAACAGAATTTAGATTGTTTTCTGTGGTGCTATATTCCATTCTTTAATGTGCATGTACATATAAAACAGTAGTTTTTAACTTGTGCTCCATTAACTGGTCTTAAATGGTGTGTGAAAATAAACTCAAAAAGCAAGTGTATTGTCAGTAGGTTCACATATTGTTTAGCCCTCTCTCAGGAAATGTTTAAAGAGTCTGAAAAACAGAAAGGGATGAAAAGTCTTCTATTCAGAATGGTACTTCTGTCAAATAAAAAATGTGATGGATACTGATCTTGGAAAATTTATTGCTGTCTGTTGACCAGTCCTACTATGCCTCAATTTACATGATGCTCAACTTCTAAATAAGAATGGTAAAGCTTTGAGCTCTGGGGCTCTCATACCTGATGCACCAGGGTGCAGGTGCAGTCCTCTTTTCCAACCCACCTTTAACAGCTCTGGGGAAACTGACTGTGGATGCACAGGGGTGTCTGCTCATCCTCTTGATCTGTGCTGTTTTTTTCTTGTAGTCCCCCCTCTACTTGCCCAGACTTCTTGTGTCTCTGCTGGGTAATTGAATAGAGTTTGTTTGTCCTTCCTGTATATACAACATTTTGCATAATGGGATCCTGATCCATAAAAGGGACTGCAGTAAAGCAGATAACACCAAAAAAAAAAAAAAATCCTTTAATGGTGAGTAGGCTCATTGAGGTTAATACATAAGAAAAACATGTGTTAGTGTCTACAGATTGCCTTGGCCTAGTGTGGAGCTACATGATGCTGTAGGCTAACACCAGGAGCCTGTCATCTCCATAAAGGTGATTTCTTCCCTCTTTAGCTTTGATCTAGTGTATTTCAAAACAGCACAGCCCCAAATCTAATCTGGACAAAAACTCCACCCCTCCCATATCAGGTGCTGTGGTCCATGCAAGGTGCTTCTTGTGGCAGCCCTTTAGAAACCTATCGTGCTGCTGATGTGGTTCCTTTCCCCAGCCAGTCATGTCAGGACCACAGTAATGTTTTTTAGGCTCGCCCAGGGTATCTATTTAAATTATAGATCTGCAATACTGCTGGCTCCCCTCCAAATCTCTGATCTAGTAGCTGTTTTTAATGATAAATTACATATGTTTAATAGCTCAGCTATTTTGTTTGGTTCCTTCAGAACTTTGAGATGAATAGGCTCCAGTCTCAGTGATTTATTGCAATTTAATTTGTCAAGTTGTTTCAGCACTTTTTCTTATGCTCCTCTGACAGCAGTTCACCTTCACAAACCAAAGACAGGTATTTCCCCATTCTCCTCAAAGTGAAGACCCACACAGAAAGTACTTGGCAACTTCTGTGAGTTCTTTCTCCTCTTTGACCTCTTCTTCTCCTGCTCAGCTGATTAAATTTTGGGATTTTCCCATGAGCATCCTACGCTCAAATCCTTTATCACTGCAATTGTACCATGCAATCCTTTTCATAAGCTGATTGATCACCAGTTTAATAATAGGTACAATTTTTGCCTGGGCTTTTCTAGAATTTTCTGCTCTACATTTAAAAGATTTCTCTGTATTTCTAGTTTACTCGTGACTTCTTCCCCAGTCATTATCCATATCTGTTTCATTTGAAATAATCTTTTCTGAATATGGATGATCAGATGCCCGGGGTTCCAAGTGAGCTTTTCTATGCCTTCCTTTCTGGGTGCTCAGTCCAGTCTAGGATTGCATTTCTGTCTTTCGTGATTGTGTTATACAAGGGCTTTGAATTTATGCAGAAAGAATAACTATTGAAATCTGTAGGATACTCAGCTGGTTTCCACTTGAAAGTTCCAAATTTATAAGAGATTTCTCCTAATTGTCCCTAAGCATGTCACCTTGCAGTTGGTATAATTGAATTTAATCCAATTTCTATTAATCTAGTTGTAATGTATTTATTTCCATGAGAAATCCTAAAAGTCCTCTATATTAACAGTACCTCAACATTAAGATTGTGATCAGCAAATTTCATTTGTGCATTCCTACCTGTGCTCCAAGAACCTGAAAGAAAGATTGGTAGTTTTCAAGGCTTTTCCTTGCACCATTCTTCTGCATTCTCATATTTCCCATTTTAACATTCTTCAGAGAGGTCTTTAACTATATCTAAAATATTGCTACTAACATGGGCTTTATTTAGCTTAACTTATGTAGCAACATTTGAAATTTTTCATTATAATCTAGATATATGAGTTCTATTCTATTTTCCCTTATATATGTATGCTTAATTTATCAAAGATAGATGTCAGAGTTGCTTCATCTGGTCCATATTTGGGACAGCATAATGGTGTCAATAGAGTTTTCTACCCCTATTTACAATTACTTTTATGCCTCTCTACTACTTGGAAAAAAAAAAACAAAACAACAAAACCTTACAAATTATTCAGGTAATAGTAATGCATCAGCAACTCATTAGATTTATTTTTAAGAAGTCTTAAATGATGGGTTGCTCCATGTGCTTCTTTTTTCTTCGGCACGTGGAGTTTTTCAGATACACGTGTGTGTTTAAGGTAGCTTCTCTGTCTCTGCAGAGCTGTTCTGGCCAAAGGAACACTGAGAGCTTTGTGTGGGTTTGCAAAGAGCAAAGATGTACCTTATTGTTCTATGGTGTATCTGTTTTCTCCTCTGTTTCCTAACTCTTCTGTTTTATTGGTCTGGAACATGGTAGCTTTGGTGTGAATGTAATTAAGTTTTCTTAAGCATCCACCAGGGTTAATTTCCCTGAACATTGTTTCCTACATTTCCCTGAAGGAAAAAAATTCCTAGTTTAAAACCTCCTAAGCATATTATCATTCTGGGGAGCACTTTCCCCAGAAGGACATTAGGCTTGCAGACCACTGTCATTGGGAAGTCTCTGGGGCCCTACAGGAGAAATTGCACCTAGATTGCAAACAAAAGACACTCCCAAGCCCCTGAAAGTTTGGCTGACTTTTAATTACAACATAGAAGAGATGAATCAGTTGGGTGTCACTTGACTGAGGAACTTTCTGGATGATTAAATCTATGTCAGTTGATGTGACAACAGGTAATAGGTGTGAAATGCCCCAGCAGTTGGGAGACACTTCCTAAAGGAGCAGATTAGTGACTGAGCAGCTAAATGGGTCACTAAATGAAGGGTGATGGACTGAAGGGGAAACAGAGAACAAGGGATGGTCTGCAGACCTTTTCCTGAGAATGAGAGATGGACTGTGACAACTACATCACTGGTGCCTTGAAGTGTGATGCTCACTTCCTGAATAAGCTTCCTGTGTAACTTGTTTGCTTTTAACTGGAGATTGCTGAGATTTCTTAGCAAATGGTCTTTAAAAAATTTTCTTAGGAAGCTACCCCCATCTTTCTCATATCAAAGATTCTGTCCTTCGCAACCTTTTAGGAAATAGGTCTTTAAATTTTATTGTACATTCAAAGATTGTGGACTGTTTTTTGTTGTTATTGAATAGAACCACAAGCTAGGTAATAGGAATTGGAAAACCTGAGGAGAAATAAGTTGTTCTTTCAGTTAAAAAACTTTTATTAAACCAGCATAGAATACTAGCAATTGGGTCAACTTCGAACACTATGTTGCACAAATAATGCTCTGAGGTCAAAGTACTTTGCAAAATCATTCCCCTCCCTTCATGTAATGATCATGGTCACAATGTAAATGCCTGCCTTTGGTCTAATAGACCATCATTCTTTCAGACAAGCATCCCTTCATGTCCTGCCTCTGTGATGTGTAACTGGAAGTATGTTTTAATGTTCATGTGCCTGAAGCCTTTAAGGGAAATTTCAGAAGGTACAAAGGTACCTTCAGAGGAGAAAAGGTGCACACTTTGTTTTTCCTGTCTATCAGGAAGCAGGAGGTATCACAGAAGACCAAGCCTGAGTTCTGCTGCAAGGCAGGAGGTCCTTGCTCTTTCTTTTCCAGTTCTCTCCTACGTGTGACACCTCAGAGCAGCCTGTCAATTTCCAGACTTCTTTATTCCTTTCCCATGCTATGGCCCTTACGAGTACATATATCCTATCCTGGTCTGAAATGTGGATTTTTCCTATTGCCATAATGGATTCTGAACCAAAATGGCAATGAGTAAGAAATGGATGAGAAAACTTTTTGTTCATCTACCCATTATGGGTAGGTATAGCACAATATCACATAATCACAGAATGTTCAGGGTTGGAAGGGACCTTGAAAGATCATCTAGTCCAACCCCCCTGACAGAGCAGGGTCACCTAGATCAGGTCACACAGGAACATGTCCAGGTGGGTCCTTCAGAGAAGGAGACTCTGCAACCTCCCTGGGCAGCCTGTTCCAGTGTTCTGTCACGCCCACCATGAAAAAGTTTTTCCTTATGTTTACATGAAACCTCCTATGTTCCAGCTTGCACCTATTGCCCCTTGTCCTATTACTGAATGTCACTAAGAACAGCAATATAGTGGAGATGCCACAAGATGTCATGTTTCTGGTCACTCCACTGTACCATACCCTCTGCCCACTCCCTGACTGTCAGGCATATGAGCAGATCTGGTCAGAAACTCCAAACATCTGAGAAACAGCCTCTGAGTCATGAGGACCTGAAGCAATAAAGGTCCCATGATGCTCTGCCATGGGAACACATCAAGTGCCTTAGCTCACGGGAGGCTATAGACATTTGTATGAGTTCTGTCTAAAGCCCAGGATGGGGCAGAAGGTCACCTTCTCTAGGGGCTGGTGTGCTGATGACTTGGGATGGCTCCTCTGGAGTGCGCATGGGAATCACTTGGGGTCCTGCCCCTCGTTTGTCTCCTTGGGGTACCGAGCTGTCCAGGAAAAGGAGGGGCAGAGTGTGATGTGTGCTTTGCCACGTGGAAGCTCCTTTCTGGCTCCTATTGCAGTATGTGTCTTTTTTCGCGTATCAAAGTACGTGTGCTCTCACCGACCTCCAAACAGGGGACATCTTACTTCAAACAGAGAGTTGCTCTTCCTTGAATCTGGGCAGAATTCAGGAAAGGTAAATCTTTTTGTTGCATAAATTGTTATCCAAACACCACAGGGAAGATTTTTAAGTTGGAAAAGGAAAGAAGAAATGAGCCACCACCAGAACCACTATATAGATACCCAAGGCCATCTCTTACGTAAACCTCCCCATGACAAACCCTTTCTTACAACATTGTCGGACAGTGTTTATAGTCCAGCGTCGGAAAATAAATCCTGTGTCATGAAACAGGAAATAGTTTAACACTTTACCAGTGCTATTATAATGAATTAATTTGATATTCATGGGAATACCACATGTGCTTTCCTAGGTGTCTTACTACCATTTCATTTTCACTAATGGGCACTTAAGTCGTACTGATTTTTCCCCAAAGCCACATAATGATCTATAATATTCCTGAATAATTGCACCTTAAGTGGAAGCTAACAAGGTTGACTACTCCCAGAAATATGTCAAAATATTTTTTCTATTTTAAATAGGAATTTGAATATTAACAGGACCTGCCAATACATTTAAATATGTGAAAAAGTTTTACAAAAGAAAGTTCTGGAATAATTTTTAAAGGTTAAAAAGTCCTAAAATGTTTTTTTCCTGAATAATTTTTATAGCCATCCACAGAGTAGCAGAATTGCTAAATTGTGTTAAAGAGAAAATGGGAAAGAGAAAACCAAGTACAAGCTCACATGGTACAAAAAATAAAATAAAATAGAATCAAATAAAATTAACATTTAATAATAGCTAAAGTAACTTCACAGCCACATTTATGCCATTGTTTGAAAAGAAATCTTGGTTGTAGGTATTCTAAAACCAGATTGGTATATGCTATTTGTGAGGGGAAAAAAAATTAAAAATCAGTCTCCTTTCTGAATGGATCAACTTGTCTGCCTCTCTCACTTACAGGTTACGGGTTAGTCCTATATCAAGGCTTGAATGAGGTGTTATTGCCCAGGGCAACATCAGCTTGCTCCTCAAAGGCTGTGGGGAGGGAGCTTGGTAAGGCAGCGCAGTGCTCAGGAGGAGCCAGGTTTCCCTGGGTAGCTTGGGCTGGAGCCCAGTGAAGTGCGTGGCAGTTCCCCCCCCAGTGCAGTCAGTGGGGGCTTGAGCCTCTTCTCAGGACTATGTATGAAGTGTCAGCTGTGTAAACATCCACTGCATCAGCTCTGCCCAGGATCTCTTAAAAAAATAAACCCCCTGTTTGTTTGCCCCTTTGGCTTCACCATGCATGAAAGCGGGTATGCCTGGTGTACACAAGGTGGGCTCCGGTGGGGCATGTCTGCTGTGTTACATCTGCTCTCGGGTGCAGTAAAAACCAGGAGCAGGGGCAAGAGGTATTTGGAAATCATTTGCTGTGAGGCAAATGGCAGGAGGCACGACAAACCCTCAGGGGCAAGAGCTCTGCTTCATCTACCCAGCTTTTGCATACTGGCCACCATGATGTCACCAGGGAGAGTGCAGAGAAGTTGCTGTAGCTGTGTCCTTGAGTGACCCACAATTGTCAGGTCAGACTCTGAATGCAAATGATCCAAGAGACATCCTGTCATACTCACATTCATGTAAAGGAGAACCAGGAACCGGACTGGGTAGGAGAAGGGAGCAGGACATCCGTGTCCTCAGGAGCATCCAGTGGTTCCAGAAGGAACCACTAAAGTACATAAGACTCCTTTAATTAAAGGATTTACCTCTACTCTCAGAATGGAAATGACATGCTTTGTTGTGCCTAATTTGGTGGCTGCCCTCCGGAGTCGCAGCACCTACTCCTCAATGTACAGTGAAATTTCTACATGTAAAACTCAACACAAACCGAACTGTTGTGGCAGTCCCATAGCAAAATACACAGCAGTACCCAAGATACATATAATTTTTATCTGATTAAGAACTGTAAAAAATGAGGGTATAAGCCTTGCTCATGCATTATTGAAATGACTGCAGAGGCACTGACGGATGGCAAAGCATGCCTGCTGATGCCTGAGGAATGGAGGCTGGTATGGCAAGACACAGGAAGCTCAGGAGACCAGTTGGTGCACTGGCTGGGAGGGGTGAGGAGGCTCTGTGTGCCACTGAGCTTCCTCTCAGGTGGAGGACGTGGAGCAGACAGTGTCATCACAAAATCCCACAAGGTTTGCTTGATTAAAAGGAAATGCTGCAGGAGACCGACAGTTACTCTTTTGTTTCCCTCTGCTTTGGGTTAGTGTTGAATTTGGATGAGCAAGCAGCCCTCCTCTGTCACGAGATCCTTCATGATATAAAGTGCTGCCTCCCTTCTGAGTCACAGCATTAAAAAGGTATGCATCCAATCCACCCCATTTCACAAATTCACATCTCCTTCCTCTTTTGGAGTCCTCTTCACCTCAAAACACATTTACACTTCCGAAGGCTAATTAACCCTTTCCTGCTCATAGCTCTATTTTGGAGGTTTCTTCAAATTTGAGGCATCAGTGAAAAACATTTTCAGGTAGAAGTTCCCTACCAGCTCTAATTAAAAGCCAGCACTGGTAACAAGCCTTTGCAGATTCATTCAGAGGGAGTCCCATAAATCATTGGTGTAATGGTACAGTATAACACACGTGCCTGAAAAATCAGAAAGTTAAGACTCTGAGTCAGACTCTTGGTTGGATTTTGCTGAGGTCTCAGCTGGGTGCCCCCCCTCTTCTAGCAGAGGCCATGGGGTGGGCTGTACACACCACAGTTCCTGCTGTGCAAATTAAAGTCAGGCAAATTAAAGCTGCAATTTAAGTTAATATGCTGGGTTATGAACTCTGGTGGCAGAGGTGCAAACATGATGTCTGTTTTCCCGTGTTAACTAACGACAGTGGCAGTAACCTCTGGGTCTGGGACTAGGTGGGCAACTTGCAGCGATAACATCTTCAGCCATCCCTGTTATGTCTGATGGGGACTGAGAGTCACAATCTTTTTTTGCATCACTTGGTGAAATAAAATGGGAATGTTAACAAAGCAACTGCCCTTTTACAGTATCTCTGCAAAATAACCTTGAGCGACGGTCCCCCTTGAAGTGAAGTTCTGTTAAACCAAATAAGTGAAAGTCAACTCAGGGCAATTAAGGAATCTGTTCATGCATTTCTAAGGTTTCAGAACATTTGTTAATGTTTTAGGCTGCACCTAGGCTGGCAAATTCTGTCCTTCTGCATATTACTTGCAACTCCAAAGCAAAGTGTCACCAAAGGCTAAATCTCTTTGGATCTGAAACATGGATACAAGATAAAATTTGTCTTTTTAGATCTACTATATGAAGTACTGGTGTACTTAAGTAGCTTTTTTAAGCCCTCCCCCCTCTCCCCCCCCCTTACCTTTGGCACTACAGGATTGAAATTCTACAACTGGGTAAACTAGTTTTTAACTGTGAGCTGAAGCCTTATTTTATTGAGGTAACAGTCAGTCCTTGGTGAAGCTATTTTGATGAAGGGCTACCCTTCTTCTCCCATGTGTGTTTTGCTGTTGTAACATAGTGATCAGGAGTTGGTGAACAATCCTGCAAGGTTAACATCTGAATTGAGAAGCCTGGGAGCAATTCCCAGTTTATCTGGTGGCACATTCAGCTTAGATGTGGGAACCCACTACCTGGTTTCTGTGAGAAGGAAATCCAGGTTGCATGGGCTGCATGGGAGCAGCTGTACCACAGTCTGGGCAGCTAGGGGACAGAAGTCCTGTGTGGAAATCAGAGTTCCCATGTATTCTGGTGTCTTCCATCCCAGACTTATTTTTTATTGTAAACCCTCAAAATGGTCATAACTGTACAGGTCCAAGCAATGCACTGAAGATCTCTATTCCCCTATTCCTGCATAAATTTGAATTCTGAGTTTAAGCTGGAAGCATTAATGCTTTATAATCAGGATTCTTAAAACCAGAAGAGCTCAAGACACATTGCAAATTTCAGTTTTGCACCTAATCAGTTCACCTTTTTCAGTTTTATAAACAAGCATATTTCACCACTACTACTTTAAATGACTCTACCCAATATTATTCTTTTATCAGTCAACTCTAAGCATAGGACATGATACATTCAATTTTATATAGTGAATATCAGGCAAATTTAAATGCAAGTCCAAGTACAACATATGTAATTCCTATTTTAAATTAATAATAATGTTATACATTTTCCTTTTAAGCTCTTTGTAAAGTTATGCTGAAGAAATAGTAAAAAGTCTCTCACCAGAGCAATTCAGTACTCAGTTGGCAAAACAGATAAATGTAGCACTTTCCATTTAACAGCATCCATAAAAGAAATTACTAAATTCTTTGCCACTATGAATCAAGAGTTTTATTGAATGGAAATATTCCAGTTTACACTTGTGCCTTGATAATAATATTTTAAGTAAAGAGAAATGCCATAAGTATGTTGACAATCAGAATTAACAGTTGGGTGGTAATGTGTGGTTGTATTTGCTTGCAGGGTTTTTTTAAGTCAGTAACTGAGAAATTCTTGATGTGAGTTTGGAAAGAGGAACAGATGTCAGCGTGAGCTCTGAAACCTGGATTTTCTGGTCTCTGATCCAGTCCCTGGCACTTGTCAAAAAGCCCAAAGGGTTGCTTTAAGTTATGTTCTCTTTAAAGCGAAGAAGAGCACCTCAGTCACAACCCTTTTTCTCAATCATCACCCCATCTGAGCGGCAGTTGGGAATCCCCAAAGATGGGAGCATTCATGGGAGTCTGATTCCTTGATGTTTAGAGTAGACAGACAGCTCAAGGATCTGGGATGAAAAAATTAAAAAGCTGGGGCCAGGCATAATGCTGAAAAATTCCTTCACTTTGGGTTATTCTGCCTATTTTTACATGTAGCATGGGAATGAGAACTGGATTGGGAGACCTGAGGATTGAATGGATTACAAACAAAAAGCATTAAGATAATCATAGGAGGGATGTTCCTTAAGGGCAAGGATGAACTAATGGCTGGATATTCCTTCATCCCTGTATTACAAGTGTGGAATGGTAAAACAGTCAAAACAGTAGCTGCTTCCAAGGCAGGTCTGCTACATTATTAATTTCTAAAAGTTTTATAAATATAAGAGTCATTTAGCATGGATTGCTTGCACAATCTTTAGATATACTCATAGGAAGGGAATTCAAGGTCACCAATCCCTGAAGGCTGTCAAACTATTTACAAGTTTGCTATTTATAAGGACTAGTCTGGAAGTCCTAGAAGCAATAAGTTCTTAGGCAGGCGGTTTAATTTCTGCATGACACTGAAGAGGTGCTGTTGGTGTATCAGTGTCTAGATGCCATTGCACTTCTCTTAAAATATATTTTGTTACCTAGATTCTAGTGCTTTCAGGCTCACCCTTAACCTCACCATATAACCCGAAGAATGAAGAGAGCAACACATATCACTACAGCAACTGTTCTGTGCAAGTTCTATAAAGTTTTCAGGCATAACAAGAGTTAATTAGAAGTTTAATGATTAATACAGAATATTAATCAATCGACCTTGGGAGTATAGCATGCTATAAAATAACATGCTGGAGGATTTATTGCATTGCCACAGAACACTCTGAAGAAATAATTTTCTTTTCTAAGGAAAGTGAAAAGTAGGGCATGCTGGTTTCTGCAGACCAGAAAAAGCACACTGCTTGCTCTCGTATTAGGCTTTGGAACACTCAAGTGAGGTGGAAAATGTAGAAAAAAGAATTGTGACCGAACTGCAAACATCACAAACTCAAAAGAACTGATGTACTGAATTCAGACAAGCCTCCCATGAAGAGAGAGAGACTAGTAGTTCCTACCTCAGTAATGTTACCTACGAATATGTACATACTGTACTTTGTACTTTTTGGTGAGTGGATGGTACATCCTAGAAGGGCATCACTCATTCTAGGAAGTGAGTCTTTAAAAGTAATCTTATCTGACTGTAAGACATGAATGAAAGCAGTGTTCAGTTCTGTTGATCTAAGAGCATCCATTTTCTAGAGCCAGTGTGTTCTTTCTATATTTGTAAAACAAAACCAAAACCATAAACCCCACAATCTTCTCCCCCTCAAAAAAACCCAAAAACCCTTGAAAAGGCATCAAGATTTGCAGATGACTGAATCTGTCTGTCAGAAGTTTCAGGAAGGAATATTTTCCTAAAGTGCTTCTGCAATGCCCTGTGCTTCTTTGAAGACAACAGTTTGTATCGTGCTAAGGCAGCAGGGAGACAGTAAACAGAAAGGGGAATGTGATACAAATGCTGGCAAAAATCATGGAAAGCAAGGTGGCAGCAATATTGCTCAAGCTGTCAGATCTGTGAGCAAGCCTCATGAACCAGCTGAGTTATGGCAAACTCCTGCTATGAGGGAATTGCAGTAACTGAGCCTTGCACTCAAACATTTATAAGGGTGTCCTGGGATAAATAAAGGTGCAGCCTCTGTAAACTCTGCAGTGAAAACAAACACCTTTGAACCAAACCAGTTACAAGGCTCTATAAAGCATGGACATAGCTGATATTAATTGTAAGATTTGTGCCTTGGTTTTCTATCTTGAGAGCACCTGTCAGAGTCCTCTTGGCTGGCAAGGAGTTAAATGCAAGGCCCTGGCCTGAGCTACTGCATAAGGCAGGGCTGTCATTATTGCACTATCCCTTGGCATACAGAGCGCTCTCAGTTCAGGGTCTCCACTGGAATATAAAACAAAATAGTAAAACCTCTTTGATTCCTAGGCAAAGCCTCATATGTCTGGGGCCAGGACTTCTTAAAATGGTGATTGTATTTCATCAGATAAAAGACATTCAGCTTATTTTAAGATCATACCTCATGCACTTAGACACAGCTATGTGTCACATTGAGCTTTGTTTAGAAGCCTAGTCTGGATTATAAAGGCATTTCAGAAATCATGTGCTTATCAGAAGTTTGAATCAGACTTGCTGTCTATAACCAAACTCAATAATCAGACTCTTGAACCATGTAATGGGTTAGCAAAAGAGCAGGGGGCATGCAGGGAGACAATGATTTAGCAGAATTTCACTCAGCATTCAAGCATGCTAGCATGCCTGAAAATAAGGGATACATTATTAATTAGTTAATGTTTGCAAAGTATTTTAACTCTGGAAAGTGCCAAGTGTTCTTCATTAATTTTCAGTAAATATATGACTAAGCAGTATATGTAATAAGGACACAAAATGTGGTAAGTAGACAAAAGACTTGAAAATACACAAAACATTTTAAAAAAGAGAAATGCTATTAACAGAAAAAAAAAAAAGTGTTCAAACCAGCAGAGTAAATATTGTGATGATGCAGCTAGTTATCTATTAACTCAGCACTAATGTAGGGACATGCCCGATGACACTGATGATCCATTGAGACAGCCAATGTCCTACAAGACCTGTAAAGCTGACCTCTGTCACCTTTTCCCTTCCAGTGCTAAATTTGGCACAGCCTGTACTCAGCAGACCTTCTTTTACCTTCTGAGGCTGCCTAATGCCTGCTTTAAGAGTTATATGTGCTTCTGCAGCTTTAATAATATCTGGAAAACCACTTCTAGATGGTGGTCACAACCTCTGACTAGCTGCAGGGAGGTGCACTGACACTGGGGCCCAGCAGCACAAGCTGCTGCATGCTCTTCCCCTCCCTGGTCGTTCTCACATCCCCATCTGTTCCTTTCCAGTCTCTCAAGTGGGAAATAAACTGAGTTAGAGTCAAACTGTCAAATTCATAATATTCAAGTGGGTTGAATGTCACACCAGCAGAATTCATGCAATCCATATTTTATGCAGCACAATAAATATGCAGCCTCACACAGATCTTAGAAATCAGTTATGTTTTTTGGGGAAGGCTTGGTGAAACGGTAGGGACACCAGCAAAATAACTTCCTGCCTTCGTTTCCAACAAGGTAACTTTTTAATATTACAACTGCAAAGTCTACCTTACTGAAAACAAGTTCATAAGTGCCCAAGCCATCTGCTCCTGCCCTTAAGTCAAAGTCATGGTCCTCAGTTTACAACATCATACTTGGAAGTTTATGACGTTACAAATACAGGATTGTCACTTTTGTTGACAGCTAGCCAATAGGATCAAATGAATTAAGCAACTAGCTGTGTCCTTGAAATCTTTGGCTGTAAAGACGAAGACCAGGGGGAAGCCTTTCTAACTGAAAGGAGTTAGCGTTGTCTTCACAGGTGGCTATTGTATCAGAAATTCATCATAAGCTCTGTAAAAATATCTACAAATGATCTTGTGGCTTTCTAAACATACTTTTAATATTTTTTTAAACATATTTTCTCTTTACATGCCAGCTGTTCTGCACATGCAATTATGTACATGCATGATAGTTTTTGACCTAGGCTAAGGGACCAAATATTAAATCAATTTCTAGGACCAGATACAGAGCTGATGCAAACATACTTTATATTAATGCAGTCAAGAGAGCTATGCCACATTTCTCCCAGCTAAGGATATGACCCACACAGTGTATTTCACATGCCACAGGATTTTCAGTGGCTGAAAGTTTTATCATATGTGGAAGTATTGAAATTAGTGAGAAAACATCTATTGATCCCATTGTGCAGAGTGTAGCCCTAGTGCTTGTCAGTGTAATGGGTATTTAATCCAAGTAGTTTGACACCCTTACAAAATGTATAGAAAGTCCCTTAGCTGCAAGAAATCAGCAATGCCATGTTGATTTTCACTGGTTAAATGTCTAGATATGGCTATGGTTCCCAATGGTCTTACGCCATCCAAGCAAAATCATGCCCCGGCAGCTGTCGCCATTGACTTTTTAAAAGTACAGAATTTTTCACTGCATTTTAATGACCAGCAGTCAAGTTGGAAGAACATAGCATTCAGTAACTTGAGGGTGTTATATAGAGGCCAGGAATCTCCCTGGACAGCTTCACCTACAGAACAAGGGGCACCATACAGCAGTGAGTGCAAACCCAAACATCAGTTGGGTGTGGAGGACCATTTCAGAAATAGACCTTGCAAGGTTACAGGCTTGGAAGTAAGACATTTTTATGAGGAAGATGGATCATTCACTGTTTAAAACTGCTTCTAAGCCACTGTAAACATGTTTTCCCTTAAAGAGCTAGATGTGTGTATTAGCAGGAAGTGTTCTAATTTGTCCTATAGGTCAAAAGCAAAAAAAAAAAAAAAAAAATAAAAGTAAGGTAGAGAGCAATTTTATTTATCTTTCTTGAATGAATTAATCCACTGTGTTATTATTATTTTGAGGGACATAATTATTAGTTTATAGAAGAAAAAAATATTTTCAGAATAGATTTAATTGCCTGAGTAACTTAATAGACAAAGGAAATAACAGCCTTTAGTTATGAACCCTACTTTAAAAGATAGAAATTCTGCTTTGGTTTAGGAAGGATCTTTTTTTATGGGTAACTTAGAAATAACATTTTATTTTGATCAGAAAAAAAAAAAAATTCAAACAAAGATTTAATGAGCCAAATGCCTATAGCTATTTCTAGCAAAACCAGGTTTGCTTTTATGGAAAAAATGCAAACTGATGCTAAATGGTAGGTCACTGGTCCTATGCCATTTTGAAGTTTTATTTGATGGCTTTGATGTAAAGTCAAGCTACAAAGTTCGACCTAAGCACCAGAGGAGGAGAGGATTTTGGGCTTTAGTTTAATTTTGGTTCCAGTATTATTTAATTGTGATGCACTTACCAAAAAATGAAAAGGGTGAGGTTGCAGAAGTGTAGGAGAGACTTCTCTCCAGCCCCAATATAGCTATTGTTAGTGGGAAGGCACTGCCCTGGTCTATCCAGCACAGAATTATTGCTATTCTCTCTCCATTATGGAGTGAGAGTAGTGAATCTGTATGTGTCAGTGGGATTTTTTTTACACAGAAGGGGTAATATTTTGATAAGTGAAATGGGAATCTAGTCCTCCTTGAAAAAATGTCATACCTTCTTTGTTCCTCAAAATTCAATTCCAATTCACTCTTGAAATTAAGTCTGTGAGTTCCTAAATGTCTGGGGGACTTTTAAATGTCTGACCTAAGAGGTCCTGCTCCACTTGCACGTTCTTCTGTTTCCTTCAAAGATGAATTCACACAGGTCTTTTGTAGCAAACACCAGTTTTAAGACCTTTTTAAAAATGGTTACGTTCAAATGATGTATTTAGAAACCAAGAGGCATTTCTTCAAAACCCCTAATGTCTCAGCCAATGTCATTGTCTCTATGATCTGCATGCATGGCAGATGTTTTGAATGCATCAACATTTACAACGTTAGTCTCCTGTGGCTATGGGAGGTGGAGTGTGGGATGGGCTGTCCTCAGAGCCAGGGCTGACTTTGTTCTGTCTGAGCAATATCTAGCTCAGAGGGGATCCTGAGCTGTGACCAGGCTCCAAAATGCTGCAAAATGGTGCAACATTAAAATAACATTAGTGTTTCATGCACACGCTACAAAGAAGCATCTACTGCAAGTGTAGGAAATAGAAAAATGAGTAAGGAGGCAAAGAAGCAGCAGAATGCTTTTTTTCTCCATCTCAGGCTACCCAGAGAATATCTCTGTGAGTTTCACTTGGTTATTTATTTTGCATTATGATATCTGACATATCAGAAAACATGAAAGGCATTTGCGAGTCTAAGACGAAAAGTAAAATGGTGCTTGAAAATGATTCTTTGTGAAGGGTTATTTGTATTTTGTTACACATGAGACTAGTCAAGCAGACAGGTTTATTTTAACTCTGTAACAAAATTTAGTGACTGGAGACAAACAATTGTCTGCTATTATCATTCCTGCTGACAAAATTCATTAAGTTCAGGGATATCAACTAAATCGTGCTAGAAGAGAACACATAGCTACCTACACTATTGCTGGAGGAATGACCCCATTGCCAGCATAGTACCCACGTACATCCAAGAGACTACATGGCCTATTAAAAAGCAAAATATCTCCAACTGTCGTCTTCCTACAATGCAATGCAGGCAGACTCTTTCTGTGGCTGCACATTTCTCTCTGCGGTTGAAAGACCTTGCTGTCTGTCATGGGCCTTGTGTCTGGCTTAGCTTTTTAAGGTCTGTACTTTTTCAAAAAGTAAATGTGCTTGCTACTATGCTGGTATGTGGTTGCCAGCCTGAGAGAAGCAGGAGGCTGTCTGGGAATGGTACTTAAAGGTGCCTTTTTAATATGAGTTAAACTAATTTTTATTACTTCTGAGATCTCAGCTGTGGAAAAAGGAATCTAGCTGGAACAGCCAGACTGGTCTCTGACAAATAACCTGCTTTAGAAATGTAGCCCCAGATCCCTGGGATGTGTCCGAATCACTAAACTAGTCTAAGTAAAAGAAAGTTGTTTAATACCTTTGCTACTTCTCCAAAGTAGTCAGGGTCCAGGTTAGCTACTGACAACTGAAGAACACGTATAACTCTGAATGGTAACAATTCTTTATGTGGTTGGGGCTTTTCCAGACATTCTGTTGCAGCAGTTTTCCATCATCTTTGCATCAGAGGGATACCAAGCAGAAGCAGCATGATTTAGATCCCAGAATATGTTACATGCTAAAAAACATGGAGAGTAGGGGTGTATGCAAGTTTGTGGTGTCTGCAAATGCTGGGAAGCTGGTGGACTTGCTGAGCTAGAATCATGAATGAAAATTAAATGGTGGTGGGCTGTTTTGAAATCCACTGAACTTTTTTTAATCCACGTAAAGTAAATGTATGAAAGTAATTAGTTCAAAGGAGCTCTGTATGGTGGCTAAAGAAACTAAATGAGAAAAGTAATCTGGCATTAAGTTATTGGTTCTAGAGAAAAGCTTAAGAACTGGGTGATGTCAGCTTCTGCAAGCCCAAAAAGGACTCAAAAGATGCGCCTGAAGGGTGATTCAGACTCCTGAGGAGTGGGGCCAAACTGTAGATTCAACAGTTGCCTATGGAGATCTGCTGAAAATGCCCAGCTTGCTAGTCAGAATGACAGTAATTCCTGCTGGAGCAATCAATGAGCTGATGTCACAGATTATGATGGTTATGGTGGTGGACTGTGGACTGGAGACACTCATCAAGATGACACTGAACAGGGTAGTGTCTGATACCAAAGCCTATGCAAGAAAACCTCCTGTTTGTATCCAGGCAGTTGTGTAGTGGTCAAATGGACACACAGAAAGGAAGCCAGCAATAGGTGTAAACAGAGAGATGGAACATGTTAAAGCTATCTGTGGATTGGTCTCTGAATCTAGGAACCTGTACAGTATTAAAATTTAAGAAATCAAAGGCCGACTTCTGGGAGATGTTAACCAGAAAACTGGTTTACCCTAACAAAGCACAGTAATAAACTCCAGAACAATATCATGCCAGGGCTGGATTTATTCCTTCATGGAGTCTTCAGTTTTGGTTATTTTTATACATATATACAGACATACATGTAAATGTGTATATTTGTATTTTAAGGTTGGATAGCACACAGACCAAAGAGCCATTAAAGTAATCAATCAGTCAATCAGTCAATCAATCAAAAATCTAAAAGGGCTTACAGACTCTCACCATTAATCTTGCAGGCTGAAAGAATATACAGGACACCAGAGCACATCTACACAGTGAGACTGAGGCTACAGAGTGACACTTAAGGCTAAGAATAGTTTTTAAAAATTAGTGTAAAAATTATACACTGATTTCCATCACTCTATAGATTACAACAAATACTTTGTATTTGCCAGCAGCCAAGGCTGTGGAACAGCTATTAGCAGATGCTGACTATATAATGATGACCACTATAAGTGGATGCTTATTTAAGGGATGTTTTCAGGAAACAGCTTGCTCTTAGGAACAGTCTATAAGTGCAAATGCACTTTGCAAGATTTTAACATCTTACTGGCTTGCCTTTTGCCATTTTACAGCAAAGGAAATGTTAATGTGTAATAGAATTAGCATTTCGGAGAATCCTAGAATACTGCTCTTTATAATATAGCCCAGTACTTATTATTCAAGACAGGTCTTTTCATAGTGCAATTTAAGCCCCCCAAAATTACCCGTCATTACACAGACAGTCCATTTAACATTCTGAAGCTAATCATACAACAACCTACCCTTTCAGAGGAGATACAAAACCTCACTTGGATTTTAAGTTCTGATTACAAGATGAGGTTCCAATTGAGAATTTCAGCTATAAACCAAATGACCTTCAATGACCACAGACTGGAAAACCTGGTGACTAATCTAAATAGATTTCCAGGCAGGGGGAAAAAAACACCACCCAGCTCTTGTTTCTAGTCCACTGCACTATTAGGGGAATGACAAAGACAAGCAGAACGTGAAAAAAATCATGACTCCAGTGACCTTCATGTCTTTGTCCCAGAAAGGTCAAGAGTAATCAGCAAAACTTTAACTAGGGTTTAAATTCAGCTTTTTTTGTCCTTAGAGGCTGGGAAAATTAAATATTCTGTTCTTGTGCTCTGTAAACAGCCACAGTAATTGGTGATGCTTTCCAGAATTGGCTATGAAGATGTATTGACATGAACTGAAATTCATAGAAAGACAGTAATTTACATGGTATGCAGCAGTCTACAACCAATCCTGATTTCAGTTTATAATGCTGGAAAGTCACAATCACATTCCTTAAAATGAAGTCACACCAGGATATACGCACATGTCAGAATATCTAGTATGCAACTTCACAGTTTGTCATGCTTGGCATCTAAGGCAAAACACCTATTGTCAATATCTGAAAAAATCCCTATGAGACTAAAAGGCATCAGTCAAAGTCTGCAAGAATAAGCCACAGAATCATAGAATCATCTAGGTTGGAAAAGACCTTTAAGATCATTTAACCCTACTCTACCAAGACTACCAGTAAACCTTAAATACATCCAGGGATGGTGACTCAGCCCTGGGCATCCTGTTCCAATGCCTGAAAACAGTTTCACTGAAAAACTTTTTCTAATGCCCAGTCTAAATGTCCCCTGGTGCATCCTGAGGCCATTCCCTGTTGTTCTATCGCTAGTTATTTGTGAGAAGAGACCAGAGCCTACCTCTCTACAGCCTTCTTTCAGGTAGTTGTGGAGAGTGATAAGGTCTCCCCTCAGCCTCCTTTTCCTCAGACTAAATAGCCCCAGTTCCCTTAGCCACTCCTCACAGAACTTGTTCTCCAGGTCCTTCACCAGCTTAGTTGCTCTTCTCTGGACCTGCTCCAGCACCTCAATGTCTTTCTTGTATTGAAGTTCCCAAAACTGAACACAGTACTCGAGGTGTGGCCTCACCAATGCTAAGCACAATGGGACAATCACCTCCCTAGTCCTGCTGGCCATACTATTCCTGATGCAAGCCAGTATGCTGTTGGCCTTCTTGGCCACCTGGGCTGGCTCATATTCAGCTGCTTGTCAATCAGTACCCGTGTGAAAAGAACCCCAACAAAACTAGAGAATAGATCTCATAGGGACTTTCTGACCTTATAGAACCATAGAATGCACTGGGTTGGAATGGATCACATACCTTGGCCTGGAGTGCTTCGTCCCTTTCCTTCTTTTCACATCACAAGGATTTTTATTTATTTATTGAACATACATTCTTAGTAGACCTGTAGGAACTACCATATTGGATCAGACCACAGTAGTCCATGTTTACCATCATCATACCTTTAGTGAGCAGAATCTTAGAGGAAGTGCAAGGAATTAAGGAAAGAATGAACATATATTCACAGGAAAAAAATTCCTTCCTACTCTTGGTGATCAGGAACTGTCTTATGCCTTACAATGTAGGAAGGTATATCCTCTCCAACAGGACCTGTTTTTTAAACTTTTTATACCCTGGGAGTTTGCTGTTGTCCACATCAATATTTAGTCAGATTTTGATTCCTACTGAACACCTGATTTAAATTATAACCTCAGGGAACAAGGTCAACAGACTAATTTTGAGTGCAGTGAACATGTGTATATTTTTCTATATATTTTTATTTTGTAGCATTTTGTATACTTACACCTCTCCCCCATTCTGATTGAAAGGCTTCTATATATCATTGTATATTTTCTGTACTGTCTTGTCTTACGTCTTTGTGAGAAGGGTCCAAGTCTCTGGCAGTTCTGTATTTCCCATTTGTAAACCACCTCTGGCTACTGTGGGCTTTTGGGGAGGAGGAAACCAGAAGCATGTAAGTATGAAAGTCTGTGAGATTGATTTATATATATTTCATCATGTACTGTTTTCCACATCTTCTTGAATTTTGTAAGAAACATTAAAAATGAAACCCAAGTTTTAAAATTAAGTACTTTAAATTAAGTAAAGGAGCATTAAATGCTCTCTCCTCCTCCATCAACCTAAAAATAATGTCACTTACCTTGAACTTTGAAAGGCTCCTTCCTTTTTATGTATTCAGATACTGAGTTGCATTTCCTCTCTCTTGAAATGTAATAAGACTGGACATCCTGTGCTGCATAGCATCAGTAAAATTGCAGCTGTCAGTACAGGACACCTGCAAAATCCAGTTTTAGAGCTGTTAAAACAGTGAACGGCATTTCTGGAAAACATAAAAGCCGGGAGAAGTGGGGATTCTGGTCCAGGATTCAAAATCAGTATCTGCATACTCTGCTTCAAGTCCTCTTGACTTCAGTTAGTATATACGAAGTAAAATTGAAGCCATTTATTGTGAATAAAGGTGACAAAATCAATCTTTTGGGCATGCTCTAATGCTGCTAGTGTCTGCACATGGTGCAGACACATTTGGTAATGGGGACTTCCCAAGCAGAATGTTTTTATTTTTGAAAGTGGGAAAATAGTTCCAGTTTTTCCTTGCCTATATCTCCCCTGGAGGAGACATGGCAAGAACATGTCAAATACAACAGGGTAAAAGTGTCAGTAACCAGCAAGTGGCAGGGACAAAAATACTTCCCTTTAGTCTTCCAGTTATCACTCTATCTTTGCTCCTTGTAGGTAACGCAAGCAGTATCATATCAATGGTATATCGGCCATACTGTTTCAGGGGTGGCCACTGTGATACAAATACAACATTGCCTCAACAAATTTTCCAAACTTACTTTGGAAAAGGGATCAAGTTTTCACTGTTATGTACTGTGATATAAAGATAATAATCTCTGTGCAATTTTACTGCAGATATAAGTATCAATATAGTATAAAGTGTAAAAAAAATAAAATGAGAGATGCAGTTTCATTAACACTTCTTAGAGTGTGACATGTAATCAAATCATAAAGTCTACAGTACGGAAAATAAAAATAACAGCAAGGAAAAGAATAAGATTAATTATTACTTAAAATGGTATTTACTTTAAAATACCAGAATGAAGTTGTTAATATATTACCAAGGAGAGAGAAATAGGAATGTTCCTAGGAATGAGATCACTAATTTTATCTGTTCTCTTTTGCTTCCTCGACTTAGGAAGACATTTAATATTATTTTTTATATACACTTGCATGTAGTCTTTGACAATGCATTATCCTATACTGAAATTAGGTTTATGATAAAATTAAAATATTCACAGAGAAATAAAAGATGCTCATAAGCTTATGCTTTAATTCTAAGGAGACTAACCATGCATTTCTTACAGTTGTTAATGAGAGTTATCAATGGTAAATAACTGTGCAGTCAAGGAAGATCACACTCTCTACTACTGTCTAGGAAAAAAAAAGTCTCACCAGATTTAAGCATATTTAGTGAAAATCAGGATATAGTTACATTACATGCTTAAATGGTTTAAAACACACTTTAGGAAAGAAACTTCAATGCTGGATAGTGGCTCGATCCCAGTATTTTATCCTTCTCCTGTCTCCAGGCATAAGCCATTGCAGAAACTAGAAACCATTAATAACAGCACAAAAGATCACCATTAAAAACTTATTAGAAGGGGCAGGAACATCAGGAACATATTGGTGTTCTGTTTTTAAAAACAAACGACCCATTAATTCACAAAAGCAAACCCATTACTGCAGTAACAAACTTAGTTTAGGCAAATGTCCCTATCAACATTATTCAAGCTCAAATTTTATTTAGTTTGGAAAAGGAATGAATAAAGCTCAGGGTAATGGCAACCTATTAGACCATGCAGACCTTAATAATACATTTGAGAAAGTGTGCTGAGAGAGTGACATGAACATCAACAGGGAAACCAAGAGCATGAGCTGCAGAATAATGGAGAATTTGTATCTGAAGTCATACCAGAGAAAGCAGGAGTAACATAGACAGAAGGAACATATACCTAACTACAAGTCAGAGAGAATAATCATATTAATGACTGTTTCCCTACATAGTTTCAGTTTGTTTCTTTATTCTATTTTTACTGAATCTGATTTCTATTCAGGTTCAATTAATAATAATGAGTCTAAAATTAATTTGCATTATCATTTACAGTGGATGCTTTGATCATGTATGTAGTTGGAACTATAATGCAGACATTACCATATTATGCAAATTGCATTTTCAGCGTCAGCTACATTTGTATATCATTTCTCCATGCCACCAGCTTATCCATTCTATGTATTGTTTCTTTGTGTACAGTCCTGCAGACTGCTGGAAGCTGGGAGAATTTGAGGAGACACTACCAGGGCAAATACTGCTACAGGTGTACACTTTTTTTATGTTCTCTCTCTAAGCACCCAGAATTGGCATCAGATGAAGGAGAACTTTATTTTGACAGAGATGCCTTGTTTGCTGTCCTTTATGACTGTTATTACCGTAGATAAATTACTCTGCTCTGTTGACCCCATACAGCAATGAGTTTTGCCTAGTACCCTTACTTTTCGGACGGGCCTCAAAGCAGGCAACTGAACATGCACAAAAACCCCAAGTACTACTCTGGGGGGGCATCTGTGTTTAACACAAGTGCATGCCCTGTGGACTTCTAACTGCAGCATGAATCAGATGAGAATCTGGCCTAAAAAGGAAGCAGAGCCAGTACCATGATGTACATTAAGATGTGTTTTTTAGGTCAAACTTATGCATTCATGACGCTAAACAATGCTGGGAGAAATGTTGCATATCAGTGGTTAATGGAACCACTCAACACTGTCTCAGCTGACCATACTTTTTGCTACTGGCCAAATTATGTATTGCAGAGAGTGGGCTCAAAAGTTTACATTTTTATAATGCTTTTCATCTTGTGAAGTACTTTGTGCTTTACAGTCTGATATAGAAACCATATAATGATTGTTTAATCTAAAAAAGTGCTGAAGCTTTGTGGTGAAGCACAGGAAGAATTTAGCAGCTTACAACAACATGGCTGTTTCAGAGAGGAAGTAAAGACTAGAGTATCCATTTGAAACAAAGTGGGAATGTTGGAAGGGAGAATGTAATTTTCAAACTTGGCATTTGGCCAGGTCATCAGAGTTAACACTCTTTACAGATAAAATTACTGCAGTGGGATCTTTAATGACCACAAGTGGTCAGAATTTTGCTTTAACATGTCATCCAAAAGATACACTTGGGTCACACCTTGTCTTTTCTCATCACGCTAACTCATGGGCTGACAAACAGATAAGAAGATCCTCTGCATTCATGTATTTATCTCCCATTTAGTTAAAGCCCTAGGTACCTCTCAAACCCAAACCAAACAGCCAAACAATATCAAAATAAAAATTTTAACAGTTTCCAATCTCATGAACACTTTGCATGAAAACATATCCCTCCAGCCAAGGTAAGGATCTTATAACTTCAGATTCCTCTTCACACAGATATTACTTCAGAGTCTCCCTACAGACTTGATCCTGCCTTCCAAAGACATGATGGTAAAATTCCTCTAGTGAGGTCACTAGGCCCTCAGAAGATTCATTTGACCATTTTACTGTGCTTAATTTGGTTTAGAGGAGTAAGAGCAATGCCTGAGGAAAGGGAAGGGGAGGAGTGGGACAACCCCTTTTTTGTTGCCAGCAAACTGTTTGGTTGGATCATCCTGTCTTTTGAAACCTCCTTCCTAAGAACTGAGTCTGTTTTCACTACCACTTACCTTCCCAGAATACACTGGGATGTGAGGCATCCAGTGTCTTTCAAGTGAAGGAATTCAGCTTGGTGCTATCTGATGAGTGACTAGCATTAGCTATTGCCTAAGAATGAGGTATGCTTGGGAGTCTTCAGTGAAGTGTAAATCTGATTAAACTCCTAAAAACTGATAGACATAAACCACAAGAACATATTAATATTGTCAACAAAATGAAGTTCTTAGTCACTCAAACTCAAATGTCAGATATTTGTTGCTTGGTATACAATTAAAAATGATCTGATCACCCTCCAAGCAGAGAAATGACAAAAAATGGGGTGAGGAAACATTTTTTGTTTTCTCCTCTGCATATATGCAGATGCTACTACTGATGAGAGTGAAGAATCATTTTAGTTCTGCATAGATAAAGAGATTGCTCTTGGCAGAATAGATTAATGTACCTGTCTATACAAGCATAGAGGAAGAAGTAAGAAGGGAAATAGATTAGCATTCTGCTGCACATGAGACAATCAAATACAATTTTTGGATTGGCAACTAGACTAATAATCATCACTAATAAACCAGGGGCTTTATATCTCTGATATGCAGTACTAGCTAAAAGATAGTTGCTTCTTAGGCATAATGAGCTGGATTCTTCATCACTCATCACCTTGTGTAATTATTGTGATGAGTTCAAAGTAAATCCATTATTCTACCAAATCAGACTTTTTTCCTTCCATGTTGTGTTTGTCTTGTATAGGTATAATGACTACTCACAGTGTAGACAATGAAGAATCGGGCTTAGCTGCTTTTTTTTTTCCTATGTGAGAATAAGGAAAACAGAAGAGATCTAATGGAGAAGCACAATTACTTGGATGTGCTTTGTTATTTAAAGGGTTTGTAACTTAAATGTTGCCATAGCCAACCCTGTGGTTAATAAGCCCAAGGAAAAAAGAGGAATGGATTTAAAAAAGCAATCTGGCTTAACACCAAATAATACTTTTTCTTCCTTCATAATGATTTATTAGCGGTTGTGTTAGTAAAAGCAGGCACAGCAGTACTGAAAAATATTAGAACAAGTAAACTACAACCAACTTAGTAATTTAAAACTCAAAACAACTGCTCAAGAAGCAGCTCAAATCTGAGAATTTTTTGTATTGGCCAATTTGGTTTTAGTTTAAATTTTTTTTTTTTTTTTTTTTAAATGCTGTGATTCTTCATAGCTGAAATGAAGACAAGCAAGGTAAATTATGAAAATAACTTAGTTATGTGGTAAAGGTCAATAGAAAGTCTTGTTAAGGTCTGATTCTTATGAAGATATCCTGTCCATATTGTCAAAATGGATTAACATTATAATACAATATAGCCTGTCACTTTGAAGAAAAATAGATGTTAATACAAAGATACTTGCCACAATTAAAAATCAGGTTTTGGCTTAGACAGTGAAAGCAAGAAAATATCACAACACCGTTAGCTCTCCTCTTTATATATATTTTTCTAACAAAGTTCACAAGAAGGTGCTGGTCTACACAGATGTATACTTTTTCTTCTTTTTTTTTTTTTTTGTTACATGTAGACCAGATTTTTACTCTACAGAGTAACAGCTGTTAAATTTACAACTCTATTTCTTTAAGGGGAAATTTCCTTTCTAATTCCTATCGTATGAAATACATTCAGCTTTAGAGGTAATGTGGCTTCCAGCACCTTACGCACTAGCACTGAACTGGGAATGGAGGGTAAACAAATTGCCTACATGCTTCTGTAACCATCTGTTTTCTGAGATTACTGACTGTGTAAATAAAACAAGTTACTCTACAAACATGAAGTCTTAGACTCACTTATTTGACTTCCAGCCCAAAATTGTACAAAGGGAACATCTTCTCGAGGAAGTAATGGCAAAGACTTAGTTATTTCCCATAACATCTTACATGTTGAGCATGCAAATATATGATAAATGGTTGCGTTAGAACACAAAAATTTCCAGGGAGCTTTGCTGTTACTGTGTCAGCAGCTGTAAATGTAAAGCCAGGGCAGAGAACTTGGTCTTAAAAAACTTTGTAAATATTCTTATGTGATCAAGTCCCAGCAGTAGTTAGGCCAACAGTGACCAATGATGTTCCAAAGAAACCTGATCCAGGAATAAAGAAAACTCCTTGCATTTAAATGTACCTACAGTATTGAGTTGAAGAAAACAGAAGCTGGGAAAGAATGCTGTCTCAGCTTTTACCTTCAGTGATTTGAATCCTTGAAAAGATATACCTGTGACTGAAGTGATCTAAAACATAAATCTGTCAGGACAAAATATAGCATGTAGTATAACCCTCAATACCCTCTACATAAATTAGAAACTAGAAGCTATCTGAGCCACTGGATTTAAAATACTTCCCACGTGTTTTCATCTGTCACTACTTAGAAACAATTTGTTGTTGGAAATACCAAATATGGTAGTTTTCTGTACTCACTAGCCACTTCTGTCTGAGTGACTACCTAAAACTGTAAGTCTCAAAAGCATCCTAAAGGCATCTTCATACTTTGCCAAAAGGTGAGCCAAAAAGTCAACTTTTCATCTTGTCTCTATCTGCAAAGAAGCCTGTGCAAACTCTAATAAGAAGCCTGATCGGTGTGTCAAACCAGAGTTTAATGTTAACAAGGACTGTCACAATGCAAAATGCAGCCTCACTTTTCTGAGCACTTAAAAAATCACAAAAACTTTTAGATGTCTGATTTGCAAGAGCTGGCACTTCTGTAATTTTCCAGTGACATAAAACCAGTTAGTACTGGCTGAAATACATTAGCAGCTTCAGTAATTAGTAGGCATAGCCATTTCTTGTCAGTTCTACGGGCCATATCCTCAGCTGGTATACATCAGTGACACTCCAGCATTGGAAATGTATTACTTTATACACCTTGAAATAGTTATGCATACTAATTACTGCCTTACCTATTACTGCTGTTGTCAATTCAGACACCTGATTTACACCAGGTGGGATTGTTCCATATATTTAGAAGATTCTTCACATTCCTCAAAGGATCTGTAGTATTGAATAAACTTTCCAAATAAGCCAGGCACATACTCTCCATTATCTATCAAATCAATGTTCAATAAAGTGACACCATTATACATAAATCATGACTGCAATTATTAAATCAAGCTGAGTTTGTATTGCTTTTCTTTCACTGTTAGGTAGAATTAGCTGCACAAGCAGATGAGAACAGGCACACCACAATCATTGGGCTGGAAGAAAGAGTTAAAAGCCCCACCCAAGCTCTCACAACCTAACCTTTGGAGCATGCAGCTGATAATGTGAAACAGAACATAATGCCCTGGAGGAGATACATCTGGAGGTCACCTCAGTCACACACTGTGGAACTGTTCCAACAAAGCAATCAAATATCTAACAAAACCTATTAAAAAAAATTAATAAAAATCACATCTTTGGTATATAGACATCCAACTTAAGCTAGCTAAGGACTGAGATGCCCGATTTCATTTTGTACCCCTGTCAGGCAACCTAAGTGCTGAGTTTTCCCTCCACGAACACAAAGTGAGGTTTTTAACTGAAGCTTATTAAGGCTTAGTTTGTCTAACCCAAGCATAATAAATTCATGTGTCAAGATCACAGCTGATTGTTCATCAGAGAAAAATGAGACAAGATAATCCACTTTGCTGAAAACGTAATGCTTTAGGAATGTTACAAACTACTGCAAATGTTTAACTCCCCATGCCTCATCGGTGGTTATATAACAAAACACCCATTCAGAGGCTGATTCTTATCTCTCACTTGCATAAGGCTATGTCTAGACGAGGATTTGAAGGTATGTTGTTCAGAAGTGTTAGCAGAGTGGTCTAGCTGGCAGATCAGGAAGCACATGCCCCCCACTCCCTGACTTTCATATGTGTTGGGTGGGTGAAGTGTGGGTCCCTCTCCTTCAATTTTTGGCTTAATTAATTTATTGGATGAGGATGATTTGTCCACACTGGAGTCAGAATGTGACTTCAGTGGGGTGAGGGAGGAAAGGCTCATCTCTCTGCCCAGTCCTAGCCTAGAGCTTTTGAGGGGTCTAACACTTTTCAGTATTATTTCCAGTATATTCACCTGCATGTCATGTACATGATATACATAGGTATCTCACATAAGCATGGATGGTACTTTGCCTTTGTGAGGCCTGTAGTAGAGGTAGAGGATGACTTCCCAGTGATGGTCAACCCTTTGACAGCATCCCCCTTACAGAAAGTTGGTTCCAATGTTGATTTCCTGTTCCACATTACCTATCTCTGTATAATATTTTTATTTCTTTTTTACCTCCATTTCCAAACAGCTTGGCTCTATAACATGCCAACTGGATTCTAAGAAGCCATCCCACACAATTTATTTTAAAGCACTGCCTTGAATTTACAGTCTCTGATTCCTCCATTTCTGGTTTACCCCTTTACATTTTAGCAGCGGCATATGGCAATAGTGAGAATCCTTACAGAGATCCACCCCATGCCCATCTGTAACTTGGTCCGTGCAATGTTGTTACTCTCATGACTAAGTTCGAAGAGCAACAACATTTTTAACACTTAAATGCATTTTATGTTTTCTCTTTTATTTTTTTTTCCTTTTCTTAAGGAGACCTAACAATTATAAAATTACTTTTGTAGTTTGATTTATTGTCACTTTAAGTTCTCTGAATATTCATGAAAAGAACTATTTATAGCTAGTATTCTAATGTGGTTTAAAAAATTATAAAGACACATTTCCAGTAAAAGGGAAAATATTATGTCTTTGTAAATATGCATCTTTTATTCTTATAATCACAGTTAGTTGTATTTTTCTTGTTATAAAACAATAAGTAGGGAAATAAAAAAGAACTGAGTAAAGTTTAAACCACATTCTGAGGGAAATCAGGTAAGTGATCAAACTGCTGACAAGAAATGTGAGGAATCCTGTCTTACTGAAATCCATGGGAAGGTAACTATTTTACTGGTGCCAGGAATCTACATGTTGTGTTCTATGAATTTAATACATAGAGATATGTAGATACACATGCACATATATTTGCTTTTCTTCTATAATAAGCAAGAATTTTGAGGCCAGTTGCGATAGGTCTTTTTGTAATGGAGTTTTCATTTTATACATGCACACTTTAAATCTGTTATGATAACCAGTGGTTTACAGTGTCGTTAGGAAGGTTGAGATTTTGAAGTAGCTATTAAGAAAGATGGTTTGCTGTTTTATCTGGAACATATCAGCTCTCAGTAGATATATTTTTTAATAAAGAGAGGTGTTTTAGAGGTTTCTATCTTGATATTGGCCTAATTTCACCAAGTTAAGTTCAATCACACATCTGACTTCTAGCCTTCCAGTGAACAGCAAGGTTTTAATGTTTAAAGTTAGATGCATGTTTGAGAATGTTACTGGATAGGAGACAGATTGAAAACATCTTCATTTAAGATGAAAATTCCTGCTTTAATTTTTCTTAATTGAACTCTGTCTCCAATTTGTGAATGCAGTGGGGATGTTCAAATTTCTGCATGGAGTCCAGCAGGAACGTCAGCAGTTCTGCTTCACTGCCGAGTATCAATAGCTCAGAGATCAGAGCTCAGAACGATCACTTAGGAGGGGCAACCTTGTCAGTCAGCTCTTGAGTACTTCGCTCTGTTCTTGACCAACCCATGCAATTCTCACTGCCCTCAAGGTAAGATGAGTGGGTGGATTGTGGAAGTGTACAAACGGCCTGCAGGAAAATAATTCATCTCCTCTCCTTTTACCTTGAAGCAGTATATTTCCACACATAATCAAGGTGCATAAGACAATATTCAATTTAAAGAGGTGTTCAGAATAGGACAGGTTGTATTTAAAAAGGAGAGAGCAGTATGTCTTTTATAAATAATGCAGTGCCTTGCAGCCGTAAGACAAGCACTGGATTTAAAGACAAATGATGCAGAATTCCTGGCCTCTCTGTGGGTTACTCTGTGAGTAAAAACTCATTAAGTGATTGAGCAGATGAGGAGGTAGTTACTTCTGCTAAGTCTGTACTTTCCCTGAGTACAAACAGCAGCCCAGGGGCTGCTTCTGGCTCACACCACAAGCCTTGCCTAGGTGATGATAGACTGAGAGTGGGCTGCAGCAGAGGCTCTTCTGTCTTTGCATTAGCTACTGGAAAGAGATGGGTTTCCAAGGGAGGCAGCACTGTGCTCTTGGCAGGTATGCCAGAGTACCTGCGCTCCTGGGGCAGCTGGGAATGGACCCTCCTTCCTTGGTGAGGGGCCTGTCTTCAAGGCATGATACAGTCCTTCCTCTGAACTAGAATTTCACACTTTCTGACCTTCAGAAGGAGGAATGTCAGCAGATGACAAAAACATATTAGGAGAACTATACACTAAGATCTCTCATCTCTCTAACTTATGGAAATAAAGGAAAAAAATATCACAGCTAGTCACAACTTTTCTGTTTCTTTTTCATTTACAGTAGCCAACAAACATTTAAAAGCTAAAAGTAACTACTTCAATGTAGTGTAACACTCTTCGCAAAGAGATCACCTCAAATCTGATTCTGCCTGTTGCAGTTACCGGTTACACTGCATGTCTCACATTGGCCATTTGTCTTCAATAGCTGTGTCCCTGATCTGTCTATTGATGTGTCAACAGGTAGGACAAATGGAAAATATGAAGAAAAAAGATCTTACTACAAATAACAGCTCAGTCCATTATGTTACTGATAAAATATTTATAAGAGAAATTTAATGTCCTTTTTTTTTGATAATAACATTAAAGAATTCATGTGTAATTAAATGCGATACATAAATCATGCTGTTTGCTAGAGCTATTGACTGCACTGTTCTCATTCTGCCAAACTTAATTTAAAATTAATTGTTAATTTTCAAGCCAGTACCTTTTTCACCAGTTGGTTGTTTAGGTCTCAGTCAGTGAGATATTAATACCAGAACATAGATTTCTTCCTATATTGTCATAAAGATGTTCCACTCAAAATGTGACCCTTTCTTAATAAAATTACCTGTATTTTCGAGCTCCATCATGTACAAGGTTGAATACTGCCAAGTTTTTTACCAGTCTTGCAATCAATATAAATTGTCTATTTTTATTACACTTATCTGTCTTAGCAAACAGTGGGCCCAAATCCTCAGCAGGCACAGCCAGAGCTCACAAAGCTGTACAACTTGCATCTGTGGTAGATGTAGCTCCTGCCTCTGTATTTCCTCCTTGAATTAACTGTTGTGTATTGAGCATACTAAACATAGTCCAAGTTATTCTAGGGACCAGTACTCACACAAGGTTTATCTAGTGTTAACAGTTATTTGACCTTCCTGGGCAGAGCAAGAAGGAAATACTCTTTTACATACTGCTATGCAAACATCTTAAATATTAAATGAACGGCGCACAAAACTTTTCTTGTGTGAAGGACCGATAATACTTTGGACCTCACTTGAAATCTAGGTCACTTTGACCTTGTGTAAATGAAATCTTGCATTTCACCAATTTTTCACATGCTTGTTCCGTCTTGAACAAAACCTCAGAATCAAATAAGCACCAGCTTCAATGTAGAGGATGATTAACTTAAGGAGTTCTTGGCTTCTTCTTCAACAAGGTTAACATGACCTTGAATGGCAGGAGAATATTATGGATTTGTATTGTTGAATCTTACGCGGAGTGTTGTTATAAGAAGTTCACTTGAAAACATTATTTTAAAGCCTTAACAAATAGACATTTCTCTTTCACTGCTTTTTTTGAAATTATTAGTCCATCTACAAACTGAAAATAATCAGTCAATTGGCTCTCTTCTACCATAGTGATATTCAGCCAAATTCATGCACGTATTTCCCGTTTGCTCCAGTAAGTTTTATTGATGGTAGTGCTATAAATTGTACCTCTACCTTTTCTCTAATTGGCATCAACATCAAATGCTAAAGGATGTCCTTGGAAAATCAAGAGGCCAGGAAGCAAAAATATACAGCGAAACTCAGTTCTCCATTGTGCATATGGCTGTCTGTTAATTTCTGTCAGCTTATTCTATGTTAGGGCTTTGTTTTTCCCTTGTTAAAGTCAACAGTAAAAATCATGTTAACATGAACTGGGCAAAATTAGGCATATAAGTGAAAGTGAAGTAAAATCTTGTCTGAAGAACTCCCACTTAGGACTTACAGCCTGACACAGTGGTCACTGAAGCATTTCTAAAGGTCATTGTCTGATATGATCTTTTCATAATTGTTAGTGGAATGAAGGCATCTTTATTCTGCTCTGCTTACTAGCAATGCTTATATAAAAAGTGGATTATTCACAGCTCCTTTCCTTTTGAAAACAGGCATTATTTTTTCAGGGAGAAATAAAGCACACCCAGTGTGAATCAAACTGAAACCAATCAGCTGAGGTTTATATGCTAGCCAAACAGTGCCACTTGTATTTTCTAGTTGTAATTTCTATAGGTCTGTCTATTTTGAAGAGCAGTACCATCAGTTTAGGAAAAAAATAGTCTCAGAAGTTAAATTTTATTGATAAAGGAAGAGTATGAATGATTTAAAATCACAGTAAATGCTCTTAATTATGTCTCGGTTGCCATTCTAGTCACACAGTGTATACTTGCAGCTCTTCCTTTCAATTCTCATTGTATTGCTGCTCTAGGAATATATGCTTCTTGATACAGCTGCAGGTAAGTGCAATGTCTTTTCTGTTGAAAAGAAAAAAAGCAGACAGTTGTTTTAGTTCACACCTATTTTTCTAAACTTGTAATAAGAACCTTCTTCATGGTTTTCCTAACCTCATTCGTACACTACTGAATTCCTCATTAGAGTGAAAATGAAAATACACTTTCTCAAGCTAACATTAAGAAAACAGCCTTTTTGACCTGGATATACCAGTGTTTGACATTGTTAATAGTCTGTCAACATTGCTATGGATGTTCTTGTTGAATATATTTATGTTGTGATAGTATTGATGAGCACTGCATATAGCTGAGAGCCCCACTGTGCACTAAAAAGCTATCTCAGATAGTCAAAGTCCCCTGTTAGAATCTGCTATGGAGCATAAATACTTCTCCTAACAATGTAAATACTTATACCAAGAAAAGACAAGAGGTAGAAAAGGGAAAAATTGAGTAAAGGATTACAAGGAAGAGAAGCCAGATATTGCAGTGGAGAGAGAAAAACCTTAATCCAATTGGACTACAGGGAAGCAGAGAAGAGAAACAAAACCTTGACAGTTTGTTTATTCAGACTGGCTAAGTTTCAACCCAGTGAATAGTTCCAATGAAGTCAATAACACAACTGACATCCTCATAGTTATTCATTTACATAAGTTCATTGCAGGACTGATTAATCTTGCGTGTTTCAAGAGGTGTTCTTGTGCTCTCAAGAGAAATAATTTTTAAAATAAAACAGATGGGTAGATAGGCCAGAGGTAGAGATCTAACTGAAGTTTTGCGTGTCTCATAACACTTTTAATGTAATCAAGCTGACTTTTCAAGTTAAATTTGTTCAAATGTTCATGGACATATTCAATATAAAGAATGCATTTACAGTTTCTATATGGTGGTTACCTCATAAAAGGGTATTTGATTAAAATGTGCCTGTTGAAAAGCAAGATGCTAGTAGAGTCCCTCTCTGAAAGTTTTTCATTTACATCTACTTGCATATGGGACGTATCAGACCAGTTCTCAGGAGCAAAGTAACTGCTTTCAGAAGTAGCTTGAATGTTTTCAACAAATTTGTTTGAAATGCTTAAGTAAATAAACATTTTTGATCAGAAACTATGTTAACATGACTGCAGTTTTAAAGAACATTAAGAAACATTACCCATGTTAGCACAGTCATATCATTATCACAAGCCCAGTTTCTTCTCAGACAAAAATGAAAAAAATCTGGAGGCTGTAATTTGAAATTTAGCACCTAAAACAGTATGCATTTGAGGCATCAGATCATGATTCATTCATGCAATAGGAGTGTCTACCTTTTCTGTAACCAATATTCATAGAATCATAGAAATGTCTGTGTTAGAAAGGACCTCTAGAGGTCATCTAGTCCAACCCCCCTGCTGAGAAAAGGGCCATCCTCAACTAGAGCAGGTTGCTCAGAGACTCATCAAACCTCACCTTGAATGTCTCCAGGGATGGGGCCTCAACTACCTCCCTGGACAGTGTTCCACCACCCTCATGGTAAAGAACTTCTTCCTTACATCCAATCCAAATCCACTTTTTTCTAATTTAAAACCATTGTCCCTTGTCCTTTCACTGCAGGCCTTTGTAAACAGGCCCTCTCCAGTCTTTATAAGTAAACTTCAGGTACTGGAAGGTGGCTATTAGGTGTCACCGGAGCCTTCTCTTCTCCAGTCTGAACAATCCCAGCTCCCTCAGCCTGTCCTTGTAGGAGAGGTGTTCCAGTTCCCTGATCATCCTTGTGGCCCTCCTCTGGACCCTCTCCATCAGTTCCATGTCCTTCCTGTGCTGAGGGCTCCAGAGCTGGATGCAGTATTCCAGGTGAGTATTCCTTTCATTTACCTGCAAACAGTATGAATATGAATCATTTATGAACATTCCTGCTTTGAAGCACCTGCTAGTAGCTTTCAGATTTGCAACCAGAAGGGTTGTGTTTTTGGTTTGTTTTTTTTTAAAAGGAATATGTGCTCTGATATGGTGCTGAATCGATAAAGATTTTCTGATTCCTTTAGGTAAGCAGTTCACATAGTTAGGCTGGTTAGCAGCTGCTTTTTTCAGAGACAGTAGCTGAGGCAGCAAATCTGTCTCCATCTTTTTTTGTCTGCTACCAAAGTGATGAAATAAGACACTGTACATACATGTGCTCACATGCAGCTGCCTAAGAATGCTTCCATTGGCTTTCATGGAATGAAATACCAAAGCTAAAAGTGGATACAGGACTGGGGCCTAAAGGATTTCTGGGACCTCTCAGTTGAACAGAAAATAATATGTCTTATACAACTTCTCTCTTTACTTAGAAGTATCAAGTTTAGACCAGAGCTGCATCAGAATATAGCCTGCTACCATAGTTACCACAGTTCTTTTATTCATATGTAAAATGGTGACATTCACATCTGCTAAAGAGGAAACTCATACATATAATGTCCAGTAGTGGTACTTTTTCTCATCCTTCTGAAAGCCTCCACTCCCTCTTTTGACGCCCTGCTGAAGGAAGCATCAAATAGCAACAAACATAAAAGGTGCAACAACCATTGCCCTAGCTGCTGCTGAGGAGGAGAGACAACAGCTCCACGGAGGTTCAGTTAGCAGGAGGCAGTAGTGGATGTGGCTGGGAAGAGCCCAAGAAAGGGGGGCACACAAGCACCAAGCTCCAGAAACTTGAGCTCTGGGTCTACTCCAGGGACACAAACTCAAATGTGACCACTAACATATTGCCTCTGTCAGTCCAGTCCTGGTGATCTGAGAATTCTGCAATGAAGAGGCCTCACTATCAGTATTGTTTTATCTAAGAGGGACAGGGAGCTCCTGTGAACATCATTTATTCCAGATCTAACATTCTTCTTTACTACTTTAACATTCTTGCCTTTGGTTATTGAGGAGGCTGTAATCCAGAGTTACATCCAGTGCACAGAGAAATTTTTTCCAGAAGTAAGTTGGCTCGTTCAAAAAGAACAAAAGCAGCAGCAAAGAGATGGTGCTTTAATGAATGGTACAATGGACCACTGATACTGCCCTACTGAACCATGGAGCTCTTTGAAAGAATTCTCTCCTTTAGCATGTGATAGACCTTATGCCCTGGGACCACAAGGGCTCATAGACAGAAACAAGAGAGGAAGCAAGAAATCTCGTCATTTATTTTTCCCATGGGATAAGCAACATTTTATTCTACCATTAATCCTGGAGGGAGACACTGCCATTTAGCAAACAAATCTATATTAAGTGCATTTGCTGGAATTATTACAGTATCATTTGTTCCAGAAAATGACACTAATAATATATCACCAAATTCAGAAAATGGAATTTGACATGGATAAAGGCCTTCTGAAGAGTAAAAAACATCCTCCTTAAGCAGCATGCCTTAGTGAGGAATTCCCCATTTTCCTGTCCCAAAAGAGTAGGAAAATACCATTGCTACCTGGCAATACCCTTTTGCAACTCCCAGACAAGCCACTTTTGGCCCTCCAGCTTTAACCATAGATGACGTCACAGCAAGCAAGAACAATCCTTCTCCTTAGCAATGTATGTTGGAGACAAGCAAAAGCTCCACCTCAATGTTCAGAGATCATTTTTCTTCAGAAATAAGGATTCATATGCATGTCTTTAACTACTATAGTCAGCTGTATAGCTGTTTACTTCTAATATCAAATAATATTACTTGTTAACCAATGAAAAGGGAGATTGTCACATCAAAAATTAAACAAAAATGTGTTTTTTCAGCGTATCCTACAAATTAATTTTAGTTGCTGCTTCTTCCAGTTTCCAAATACGTCTGTATAACTTCACTTTCATGTAATGTGTCAGGAGTTTATTCAGGAAATAGAGATGTCCTGCTGGCCAAATCTGTTTTTGTAATGGCAACCCTGCAGGTTGTATGCTACTAGCACAGTTTTTATGCCAAGAAGTTCCTGCATTAAACAGAGGAGGTTAAAAGTCAGTCTTGCCTTGCAGCTGCTTTTAGTGAGCTTTGGCAAAGTTTCACCAGTCTGTCCGTAAATGTACGGTGTCATTGCTATAGAGGAACATTAATCAATGTTGCCTTCCTCATGATGACTGCAGAACTGTCTTGTGACTTTGATGTGAAGTGCAGACAGGATGACATATTCCCATTATTTCTTCTATTTTTAGTAAAGCAGTTGTAAACATTAGTTAGCTTTAGATTTACTTAAAGAGTTAATTTGAACAGTGAGCATCCTTTCAGCAAAGGGTAAGAAAATGACCCTGATAATACTTCCTCTCCAGAAACTCTTTTTATAAATAGAACATGGTGATATTAATTCTCTCTCTCTGTTTCAGAAGGTTTGGATTTTTTGTTATTTAAATAATGTCCAGAAGCAGTAAGAGTTCCTTAAAATGTACAATTAAAGGGAGATAAAATACAGACTAGGGTATGTTTTTTGTGTATAGTAGTTAGATAGAAGACTCTGCTTTCCCACTGCAAGATGCAGATATCACAAAATAACCATTAGATTTTTTAACAATGAAAGAAAGTCAGTCGTGATTTTCAGGACTATGCTCTTAACATAAGAGAAATATTCTCACTATCTACTGTCTCACTTAAATACTTGGTTGTACTTCAGAAAAACTCCATTTACCTTCATTGCTATATAGGAAGCCAGGGGTCTTGATATAGATAGCCTGAACAGCACCTTACTTTGATATCTAAAGAAGACATAGGAAGGCACCTACCCAGCTGTCACATTTTTGTAAGTGAGAAGAGGAGAAAAAGTTTCATTGGGAGTTATAATCACCTCATGTTTCTAAGAAAGCTACAGTAGAATATCAGGTTCAGCAGATGATAGTGATATATTCTGAGTATAAATGGACATGTTGTTCAGAATACGGGTTGCTGAAATCCTGTGTCCATTGCAAAATATATCATTGCTGAGATACAAGAATGATAAAGGACATACTAATATGTAGATGGAAAAATTAGACATGCTTATGTCTTTGTATTTTTTTTCTGGACAATCTGAACTCCCAGGTTTCACAAAAGACATTTTTCAACTTTTATGGTCTCAGGTGATCAAATACAATATTGTTTTGAAGCTTAGTGCATATAACAGCATTTGTGTCTTAGACACATATATAGAACTTACTTGTTTCTTTTCAACCATTAAAAAACCCCAACACTTTCAACACTTGTTTTTAGTAGTAGTTATAGTAGTAAAGATTTTAATCTTGGCATCTCATAAACAGTTCTTCAGTAACCTCGGTTATGTACAAACTGATAGTCCTTGACACTAGTGACTTACATTTTAATTGGGTACTTCCTGTCTGTTGCGCAAAAAAATGCTATTTATGCCTCAACATCACCGCCTCACTTTTTGCTCACCAGTAACATCCTATTAAGGACAATCCAAAATTATTTTCAAATAAGACCAAATCAGCAAATCATCTCCAGCAGCAATTCATGCAACAGATCATGATGTGCATGATGCTAGAAGCCTGTCCTTCTTCCCCCAGTATCTGAAAGAAGGTCACACAGTTTAGGCAAACCCTGCTTCATTTACACAAAGTAGAAACAAACAAAAACCAATTCAACACCAAGGTGTGAGCAGAGAAATCCAAGCAAGGAGGAGTTAAATGATGGGAGACTTGACTGCAGCTGGTTGTCACTGAAAAATCTGCTTGAAGAGGTAAAAAGAGTGAAAATAGGTGAAATAATGATATAGAGGAGGTTCAACTTGTACTGTAAGCCAGTGAAAAGAGTATTTGGCCTTTATGAATGTAGAAAAGAGAGAATCATAGAATCAGAGAAATGTCTGGGCTGGAAGGGACCTCTAGAGGTCATCTAGTCCAACCCCCCTGCTGAGAAAAGGGCCATCTTCAACTAGAGCAGGTTGCTCAGAGACTCATCAAACCTCACCTTGAATGTCTCCAGGGATGGGGCCTCAACTACCTCCCTGGACAGTGTTCCACCACCCTCATGGTAAAGAACTTCTTCCTTACATCCAATCCAAATCCACTTTTTTCTAATTTAAAACCATTGTCCCTTGTCCTTTCACTGCAGGCCTTTGTAAACAGGCCCTCTCCAGTCTTTATAAGTAAACTTCAGGTACTGGAAGGTGGCTATTAGGTGTCACCGGAGCCTTCTCTTCTCCAGTCTGAACAATCCCAGCTCCCTCAGCCTGTCCTTGTAGGAGAGGTGTTCCAGTTCCCTGATCATCCTTGTGGCCCTCCTCTGGACCCACTCCATCAGGTCCATGTCCCTCCTGTGCTGAGGGCTCCAGAGCTGGATGCAGTATTCCAGGTGAGGTCTCACCACAGCAGAGTAGAGCGGTAGAATCCCCTCTCTCAATCTGCTGGCCACACTTTCTTTGATGCAGCCCAGGATGCGATTGGCCTTCTGGGCTGCAAGCACACACTGGCTGCTCATGTCCAGCTTCTTGTCTA